>QTSX02003040.1:15852-154090 GCA_014839935.2 Entomophthora muscae | reverse complement strand
GTGTCAGGAATGCCTTTGCTACCTTTCCTGACAATAAAAAGGAAATCTTGATTGATCCAGGTTCCAAAAATCCTTCTCCTAATTTGGACCTCTTTCCAGATCCTAGAAATGGTTTATTAGTATGTAATATCAGTTCTAAATTACCTTTGAATGTATTTGAATCAAGTCCAGAGGCCACTTCCTTGATCAACACGGGGATCAAACCTGGGTCTTCTTGCTTAACGTTTGATCACCTAAACAATGTTAATAATTCAGATTTGAACTTACCTTTGACACCTCTCAAAAAGGCTTGCTGCAGCTAATCAGATGTTACAACTGCGCTAGGAGCTTGTGAATTTGCTTTTGCTTCAAATTCAAATACTGTTAAAAGACAACCAGGCTCTGCACTTAACTATAAAAAAGTTAAGAGTTATTTTCCTTCTTCTGAGGCCCAGGTTTCAGCAACAGTTTTTCCCCAAACTGTTGCTTCTCTAACAGCTGGGGTAAATGACACCTAGCTGTTAGAGAAGGGGCAGCAGGGGTCAATTGTTTTATTTTTAAAATAGTCTAAAAATTCAAGTCAAAGCTCCCCCTGCCAAGTTTCCCTCCTCATTTGCCCCAACTTCCCCAATATTGCTCAATTCCCCTTGAAACTAAAATTTACAACACCTCTTAAACAGCCTATAAAAGGCTCCATTTGTCAGGGTGTTTGTTTGTTCAGTTAATAAAGTCAATTTCCTTACCTAGTTGATTTATCTTTTTTTGCCTGCTCTCCAGTCCTGAAATCAAACACCATGATGCTACCCAAGTCTTCCCAATGGGGACCATTTGGGTATAAATGGTTGGTTTGGTTGCTACTTGTCCAGTCTCTTACTACAAGCATATCTTTTGGAACCAGAGAAGATTCTGGTTCATCTCCTCCTAATTACCTAGACAAGTCATGGCGTCAAGTGGTACCAGGCGTATGGTACACTGCCACTCCATTGTCACAGAATCCCCTCATCACAGAGGAACCACAGGTCATGGGGGCCAGTCCACCCGCTCCTTCCTTATTTCATCCCTTGGCTTCTGTTTTCCTTCTCAGTTATCTTGGAGCTTACTTCATGTAAAGAAAGTTCAATCCCCTTTTGGGTTGATACCGTCTGATTGGGGAATTGTTCCATGGGGGATGGTCTCTATTCCAATTGGTTCTCTAATCACAGGGTTAAATCCATCCGCAGCCGTACACCTTTTGGGTGGTATGTTTTCCAAGCAGATGGGTTCCTGACAGTTGGATTTGATAACTGATATCTTATACTTGGTTAAAAAGGGTTTGCTAACCATAGTGTGTTGTGCACCAGAGTTGAATAAAATTTTGTGTGTATGTGATTTGTAAGTACATGGGTAGACAAGAAGTTGTGAGTGATTTTTAATTTTTACGTTCATAAAAATGGAGGACTGCGGGACTGGGGAATGTGAGTAGCAAAGTTTGTGTCTTGGTATAATTTCTTGTCAAGTTGGGGGGAGACAGGGGCACTTAAGCCTGTTCCCCCTCCTCTTTTCCCTGTTCCTCTGTTTTGAGACCTTAGAGGTCAGAGAATGTGGGGTCAGATTCATAGAAGGTTGCTACTTCAGCCTTGTTAACTTTGGCGGTGTCCTCTTTCTTGGGACGGGAGCAGTTTGCGCTTTGGCTGCAATTGCCATTGTTGCAATTGGAGTTGTCTTTTTTATGGTTGGTATTTTGGCGTTTGTTTCCATTAGAGTTTTATCTGCCATTGCTGTTTGAGGAGCAATTGCTGTTGTGTGCAGCATATCCCATATTTGCGCGTTTTTTGGCATGCGTGGCTTCTGCAATGAGCGCAGGCATGGAGGTATTTGCCTCTGGGAAGATGAGGGCAGCAACAGAGGGTTTCATTCTGTTGATGAATGATGCTCTGGTATGTACATTGTCAGCTTGTGCTGGGTTTTGGATCTTGCAACGTATTTCCTCAAATTTGTTAGCGTAAGCTGCAATAGTAGTCTTCTGAGGAAGACCACTGAGCTGTATTGCAATGTTTTGGAGGGATTTGGTGACGTGGAAATTGTGGGTGATGTCCTCTTTGAACTCTTCCCAGTTGTCAAGCTGGCCGTCAGTTTTTGAGCTGACCCAGGTGGCAAACCAGTTAGCTGCGGCCTCATACAGGCGCTTGCTGGCTTCCTGGACCCATTTTTTGTGGGGGATGCGGCTGGTGCGGAGTTTAGCGGCTGTGTGGTCTAGCCAGTTGATGAAGTTTTCTTTGTTTTTACCAAAGAATTTGTTGATACCAATGTAATTGGTGTTGGAACTTCACCTGTGATAGGTGGTATTGTGTTTGTTTGTGGTTGAAGAGAGCAACTGTTTTAAATAATCTTGGCACATGCTTTGGGCATGACCAAACCCTCAAATATTGTGCATCCACTAGGTATATCCTCATTGATGTCGTGGGCACAGAAGTACATTTTACAGGTATCTGGGATGTGGCCTGGTTGAGTACGTGAGCAAAGGTGGGCAGGTTTTGGTCAGTCATTTTTCTCTCATGAGTGTGATCAAAAAACTGTAGCTGCTACCAGTGATAATGAGCGCCTTTTTGGGAAGCTTCAAATATGGAATTAAGAAAGAAGAGAAGTATATTTTATTGGATAATACTTTAGACTTATATAGACTTGACTGTGGCAGGGATTTAGTTGGATCAAACCTAGGGGTTGGCCATGTGCTAGATAGGTTTGAGCCACTGGATACTTGGACAGTCAGGTGATGTTGCTTGGCTACCATTCTTGGTATGTCAAATGGTATATTGGAAGGGGACTAAATTGGGCAATGGCTGGATGTTAAGTAGGTTGGCGGTAGCCAGAATGCTTGTACATCCAGACCCTTGACACTAGACAATATCCTTGTATACTCCTCTTCCCTTACCACTCACATTACTCACGTTACTCAGGTCCTGCAGAGACTTTGGGACTGCAACCTATTTGCCAAATCATCAAAGTGTTCATTCTTATGCTCCAAGGTGGACTTCCTTGGCTACATGGTCACTAAGAACGGCTTTGCAGTCTCTCCCTCTAAGGTTGAGGCCATTCATGACTGGCCCGTTCCCAAAACTTGCTCCCAACTTCATGGTTTCCTTGGTTTGACAAATTATTGCCGCAAGTTTGTGGAAAATGTTTCCTCATTGGTCTTGCTGCTCACTGCCCTGATGTCTCCCTCTGTCCCCTTTGCTTGGTCACCTGAAGCTCAAATTGCCTTTGAGGCAACCAAGTCTGCCTTTCTCTCAACGCCTGTCCTCCTGATGCCAGACCCTTCCAGGCCTTTCTCTGTTAAAACCAACACCAGTGATTATGCTGTGGGGGGCATTCTGCTTTAGCTTGGGGGATGGGATGCAACACCCTGTTGCATACTCCTCTCAGAAGCATCTTCCTGCTGAACGTAATTATCCTGTACATGACAAGGAACTTCTTGCCATAATCAAAACACTTAAGCATTGGTGTCACTATCTTGAGGGACTTGACAAGCCTTTCCTCATTTACACAGACCATAAGAACTTGCTTTACTTCACCGAGTTGCGCCGCATCTTCCAGAGACACGCCAGGTGGGTATTGGAGCTATCAAATTTCTGCTTTAAGCTTGTGTACAAGAAGGGTATACTTAATATCCTACCTGACACACTTAGTTGTCGCCCTTTGTTGTTCAAAGTTGATGAAGACTACAAATCCCTTAATACAAAAATGGTCCTTCTGCCCAAGAGCTTTCTGGAACTTAATGTTATCAGTACCACAACTCCCAATATACTGAAGCAAATCCACAAGTCCCAGCTGTCCAACAAGGTCTTGTCTCAGATTATCAACGCTCTTAAAAACAAATATACAGTTTCAAACCCTTCCTTCTCCCTGATAGATGGTGTGTTATACTTCACAATATTCTGGTAGTCTCTTGCCAGGACCTTCAACAGCAACTAACCATTACCTTCCACAATTACTTAGCCGCAGGTCATTCTGGCTATAAGAAGACTCTAGCCAAACTCTGTAATCACTTCTGGTGGCCAAAAATGTCTTCTTTTGTTAAATCTTATGTCAGCAGCTGTCTTGTGTGCCAAAGAAGCAAACACTCCACCCAGAAACCTGTGGGTCTGCTATGTCCCCTTGTGTGGTGAAATAGCTATGAGCTATGACGCTATTTACCAGCTTCTATTGGCCAGACTAGGCTATAGGCCTTATCTGTTGTCCATATAAAGCTTTAGGCTTTATCTGTTGGCCATAGAAGTCCATGGGCCATACCTGTTGACCATAGAAGTCCATGGGCCATACCTGTAGGTCATAGGAGTCTATAGGCCTTATCTGTTGGCCATAAGATGCTATAGGAATTTCCTGTTGGCCAGATGAGTCTATAGGCCTTATCTGTTGGCCATAAAATGATATAGGAATTTCCTGTCATCTATACAAAGCTAAAGGCTTTGTCTGTCGGCCAGACAAGTCTAAGGATCAAAGATGTCAGCCAGACCATTCAACATGTCACATCTGTTGCTCAGATGAATTATAAGTGATCTGTTAAACTGTCTGCTTCATAATCTGTCCATATTATGCCCAATTTGCCACAATTGCCTTTGTAACAACCAGTTGCCAACTGACGCTGCTGATCTAACTTACAACCACTCTTGTCAGTTGTAATCTCCACATGAAACTGTAGCAACTAACTTGATTAATCATCAATATTCCATATTATTGATCAATATTTCAGTTGGCTATTGTCTCACAAATGCCTATATAATCTTTACTTGACTTATGTAATAAATTAGAGACCTTTTATTTTAAACCAAATGCTGTTGTTTCTCCTTCAACTTGGATAAGTTACTTGTCAACTGCCTTTGCAGAGGTGCAGACCTTGGGTCTGTACAACCATGATAGCTTCTGTAAGCTATAAACAGCTGTTGAGCTCGTGTTTTCAGCACTGTTAATATAGAGACACCTAGGAATCATAAGTCTGCTGTATGCCACTTATCAATTCTGAATCCTCTCTTTCCCCTTCCCCAGTATCCATTGTCTGTCTGGATTCCGACTGATTAACATACACCCATTCCTCTGCCAGCCCTGTTCCAACTCCGTTGTCTTGTCGCTGACTGACAACTGAATCCTTCCCAAAGTATATATTGTCTACCTGGTATCCGACTAACTATTATACACCAACTCTGTATCCTGTCCTGTTGCTCTGTTGCTGACCAACACCTGATCTTCTTCTGCTGTTGTTAATACTATGATCTTCATATATTAACATAGTCAGCAACTCCTAAGTTTTATGCTGGAAAGGCATATTCTGTTGTACTCCACCTTGTCTGGTGCTCACATATCCAAGTACTGCTTAAGCCTGAAAGCCTGTTAGAGCAGTCACCACAGCTTCCTATTCATGAGGGTCCTTGGCAGTCAGTTGTTGGATTAAATTGTCCAGCTTCCCCAGCCCAAGAGTTTTGACGCTATACTAGTCATTGTGGATAGATTCTCTAAGCAGGCCATTTTGGCTCCTTGTAATTCAAACATTACAGCAAAGCAGACTGCTTCCAAGTTTGTTAAACATGTCTTTGTACACCATGGTACCCCTAGAGACATTGTGTCAGACCGTGGACCCCAGTTTCTTTCTCTTTTCTGGAAGGAATTCATGACACAGCTAGGTGTCCATCTTTCACTCAGTACTTCCTACCACCCCAATCAGATGGCTAAACTGAGTATACCAAACAGACATTGGAATGCTTCCTCCGCTGCTTCTCCAATGAACAACAGAACAATTGGGCCTCTCACCTTTCCTTGGGTCAATACTCCTACAATGCCACTCCTCACTCATCTATTAAGATGTCTCCTTTTATGGCAAACTTGGGTTATACTCCTGCCTGTGGGGTTTCTGTCCACCAGTCCCCAAGTGTGTCCTGGATTGTAGCCAGGGACCAGCTGGAAGGGGTTGTCATTCTCTAGGAAGGGGAAATGTATCTCAGAAATATGTATAGGGGTCAAAATGGGCTTTTATTCACTCTCAGAAGGAAGATACCCTTAGAAACCTTCTGGTATATGGCTCAGGGGGTCAAGGAAACAATATGAATTTGCCAATACTTGGAGTCCTCCAACAATATCTTGGACTCCTTGTACTTGGCCTTGGACTTCTGCACCTCAGTCTTGGACGTCTACTCCTTAGACTTGGACTCTGGCGCTGCGCTTAGGATCCAGCTTCCTATTCTTGGGCTCCTGCTCTGTTATCTTGGGTTGTATCAGTCCAACCAAACTCCTGCTGGTGATCAAAAGGCTTTCAAAACCTCTTGGCAGAAACTCAGAAGACCTGGGAAAGACCTCCAAAAGCCTTCCAAAAGACCTTGAAAAGACCCTGTAACTTTCCAGCCAGCCCCTTCTTATAGTGTCCTTTTCCCAATGGTTCTGCCTTCAAAATGGCTTTCTTCATAAGCTTAGACCATTGCCGCTCACTTTTTCTTATAATAACTTAAGCTTACATACTTACTTTCTCAAAAGCTTAAAGTATCAATTCACTATTTCCTTGCTTATACTTTAAGCTTTTGGCTTCCAACCAAACATTTTCATCAGAAAACCTGCCAGAACTCAACCAATGAATGCAGAGCGCATAAATAGGCCATTCCTGAAGTTCCACCAGGATCCAACTATGAAAATAATTTCCACTGCTCAAACTGCTCAAATTAACAAATCTTCACGCACCAAAGCGTTAACTGGTCCATTATTCCAGCACCATTCTTCCCTGAATTCAACCTGAAACAATCTAAATAGTAGAATACTATTTAGATTGTTTTTTAGATCTCTTCAACTTTTTCCTCATATTATTATAAATATAGTAAAATCCAAGAAAAACGTCCCACCAAAACAACTTTGTATCCCGCTCTCATAGCAACATACCTTCATCTATCCTAGGAACTTAATAAATAAATATCTTACCCACACTTCTATCCACATTACTTCTTGATTTTAATACTAAATCAAGACAAGAAATTCCACATTTTACCACCTCGGCAAATCAATTTGGCAAAATCTTGGCTCATTTCTCCAGACCACCAGTTCTTAATCATCATCTTCTGATCCTTCAGCCAGCTCCTGTAGCATGATTAGCTAGTCCTGCATCATAATCTGCTGGTCCTTCAGCTTATCCTCAACCAGTTTCTCAACAAATCCTCACTAGAAACCTCCTTAGTTCCCTCTGCACACTGAACCATATTGGTTCCCACAATTCAATATGAATTAACAGTCCGTCAACTAGCCTTCACTGTGATCAAACAGTCCCTCTTGCTAGTCTTCTCTGTTAATTCCGTGAACCACCTTGGTTCTTTATCTCAGTCCCCATTACTGGAACTTGTAGACCCAGGCATGAGTCTACATTAAACTGGCGTTTTACTGGGCCCTTGCAAGTGGCACTCCACTTAGGCCATTCAACCATAGATCAATGTCTATGTGTTATCTTTACTCACCCAGGTAATTAAGTCTGAGCTTTCAGTTGCAGAGTAATCAGCTCTACTTCCCAGAGGCCTGATCACACCAAGTTCTGCAGCTTGCTTCCCCAAGCAAACCGCCTTGGTGACCCCTCTGAGCAAATCTATGCCCTCCAATGCTCACTTTGGGTTTCCCCCAAAGCTCCCATAGGGGCATAAACAAGGACACCCTACCAGTCTGTTAGGTAGGATGCTTGCTCACAGACCTCCTGTAAGTGCATTAGGGTATGTAGAGCCCTCAGAGCTCTTCCCCTCCCTGGAAGCCCGCGTTACCTGCCAGGGGTCCAAAATCTACCCCCAGACAGACAAAGTTCCCTGCTTGCTATTTCAGTCTTCACCCTTCCACAGCCACAGTTCCCTGCTAGGTGAAGAACTATAGCCCAAAGCAGCCAATATCTTCTGCTGGGTGGAGGCAACATCTGTCTCTGATAGTCCTTTGTTACCTACCAGCCAGGCCTTACTTACCCTAGTAGACTATGTTACCTACTAGGCTCATCCTACTTACCCCTAGTAGCCCCATGTTACCTACTAGGCTCACCTACAATAAACAACCAAACCTTTTCTTGGCCAACATTAACCCCGCCTGCAAACCACCACACATGTGGATCACCACACTGCCTTTATTCCTTCTGTCAGCTTGTCTGTACGTTCCCCATCAGCAGAAGAGTTCTTGATTCAACTGCAACTTATCCAGGATTCCCTAAAGAAGAATCTTTCCAAGGCCATTGAGGTCTACAAGGTCCACACTGACAAACACCGTCAGGAGGGGAAGACTATCCAGGTCAACATCTTGGTATACCTAAATACTAAAAACCTTCCTATCAAATGGCCTTCCCGTAAACTTGGCCATTGCTTCATAGGATCTTTTGTTGTAAACAAAAGAGTTGGCAAGGTAGCATACTGTATTCAACTTCCCCCAGGGTATCACATCCATGACGTTTTCCACACTTCCCTCCTCAAGCTGCAGGAGGTTTCTCCACCTCTTCATCAGAAAAGTGTTATAACTTCTGCACACCTGGTCAAAGGAACTCCTGAGTACAAGGTAGATTCTATAATCAACCATTGCTACCACTATGGGAAGTTACAGTACCTAGTTCTTTGTAAAGGATACCTTGTAGAAGAGAGTTTGTGGGAACCATTGTCTAATCTTACAAACTGTGCTGACCTTCTTGATTCCTATATCCAAGCCCACCCTGAACTTGGATCTGGAGGGAGTAATGTTGTGCCCTTCCCCAAAGGGCAGGCTTCAAGAACTTAAAGTTTGAATCAAACTTAAGTTTAGATTGATAATTTATTAGTAATTTATTAATCAAAGAACAACTACCTTTGTTTTTTTCTTCTTGCTTGGTTTTGCTCTTTGCCTTTGGTTTCAGTTTTGGTTTTGTTTCAATTTTGTGTGGTTATGCACAGTTCAATTCACTTTCATATAATTCCTATTATAAGATAGGTTTATTTATTACTTTTAACTCCTTGGTTTACGCAACTGCCATCTTTCCCCACTGCTTCATGCAGATCTTTGGCTTATGTTGCCAGATGCTTCCCCATCACCATATGTTTCCCCCTCTGGCCATCAATCAAATCTGTTAAGAAAACTCCCTGTTTTGCCCTGAAGATCTCTCCAAGACTTGGTTTTTCTTGCCTATAAATAAAGACACAAGAAGAGTAAGCTTTTAAGCTGAAATTCTAAGTGGTTTTTCCCCAATCACTGTTCACAGGTTTTTCTCTTTCTTTTTATATTTTCATTCTCAAATTCAAAATTCAAAATTTACTTAGGTTATCATCTTTAAAATTAAAAGAAGCTTAGGTTTAGATTAGATACCTTGTTAGTTCTTAATTTGCCTCCTGGGCTTAAACAGCTAGCATAATTAGAATGAAGATAGTTAGACAACAAGCATTTAGCTTGTTGTCACCATTTTTTTACTTTAGGGATAGTTTGACTAGTTTTATGTTGAGATATTCCCACAGGGAGTATCCTGACATAGATATACCTTTGGTTACAAACAAATCCTTATTTAACACTTTATTTTATATAGTTTGTTTAGGATTAGTTAAGTCTATGACACCTTTTGTATCTAATCATAAGTTTTTGGAAGGTCTTTTAAAGGTACTTCTAAAAACTGTGCCTACTTTTTTATATCTTTTTAAACTTAAATCCTAATGCTTTACACAGTATAGTTTATAATCTTGCGCCTTATTAGGCAAGACCCTACATTTCCTCTTGCTGTACTTCATGTTCACCTTCTCTGTCCTGAGCAGCTCCAGAGGCTTCAGGAGTGGCCAGGACATCGTCCTCAGACTCCAACACTGGCTCCAACACTTGTACAGTGTTAGGAGCCAACCAAGTGTGGCCATCATTGCTTTTGTAGCTATGGTAGAATTCAGGGCTGGAGGATCTTTGTGGACTGTGAAGACTCTTGGAGTTGAGGGACATAGCCTGTAAGTTGACGGCAATAATCTTACTGTCCATTCTATCCAATTGGCTCTGGAAGGCATCCAGAAGAAGTTGCTGCTTTTCTAGATCATCCTGATAGACCTTGTTCTCCTGGTGGGTGATATCCAAGTCATCTTCCAGAGAGGTAATGCACTTTTTGTGGGTGGCAAGCTCAGCTTGAAGCAAGGCTATCACTTCCTTGTCCTTCCTGGCTTGGGTCTGGCTATTGTCTCTGTCATGTGATTGCCAAAGTTTGGGGCAATCCTGAAGCTCTGACACAGTGTGGTAGCCATCAAACAGGAAGGCAAGATTGGCGCTTTTCTGGACCAGTTCTGTCTGCATCTTCTTGTAGTGATCAAAGAGTTCAAGGATGTCACGGCCAAGAAGGTAGCTAGAGGGGGAGTTGTCTGTGTGCAGCAGACGTGGGGGTGAACAAGGGAATGGTGGTCAGGTAATGGGCTAAAACTTCCACCTCATGAGTCAGGCTTTGAACCATGGGGCCAGTCTCAAGCACGTGGTTGGTAACCACACTAATCCAATTGGCGTCTACACCCTGATGGGTGAGGGTCTGTACCACATGCACTGGGACTAGCTTGGCTATACCTGCTTTGATGGTATCAACCCAGTGGAGCATGGTGTTCTGGGAGTTGGTAACTTCAGCAAGGTATTGATTAACGGGGTGAAAGTATTGCCTAGCTCAGAGTAAAAGATCTGAAGGAACGTCTGTTGGTTGGATACCAGTATTCCCTGGTCATGCACTAGGATTTGGATGCAACCCAGGTGCATTCAGTTGTGGCATACAGCAGGATGAGTGAATTGTTGTAAGTAGTCCTTGATATGTTTGACAGTGCAGAAGTCACAACAGAGTTGGTCAGGGTTGACCTGGGAGAGGTTCTGAAAGCAAACCAAGGAGTTATCAGCAGAAGGTTGCTGAATATCCAGATGTTCAGAGCAAGAACCATTGTCAGCAGCACCAGAGTCCATGGCATGGATGGCACTACAGATGGCGTCCTTGGAAGGGGAGGAGTTGGCGTTCATCTCCAAAGGGACAGGGGCTTGTAGGAGCAGGGGTTGACCAAAAACAATGGCTTGGAGACGCTGATGTTCTGGCATGAAGTGGCTAAGGGTGGGAAGGCCATAGGGAGCGCCTGCTCTTTCCCCAGCATGGGCATTGGAAGCTGTGAAGGCCGGTGCCTGGTGATAGGGAGAAGCACTGGCAGAAGGCTCAGCCAGGGGCATTCCTCCCTCTTCATTAAAAGGACCGCGGGGGTGGGGGCTGTTGGTGTGGTAGGACATGAGCGCCAATGTTGTATTTGTAGCAGCAAGGGTTGCTAATTTCTACAAACAGTTAGTCAGGAACATATTTCTTAATATTATACCTGTTGATGGTATAGTGACAGCCTTTAGATAGGACAGAATAATATAAGGTATTTTGACAAAAGCTAGTGCTTTATTTGATAGTGAGAGGCTTATATAGTATAAGGCGGGGGAATATACACCAGGGGAAGGAAGGCACAGACAGAAGGACTTTCCTAATGGAGGAGAGTGGACATGCATATTAGAAAGTCCTGCGCAATGGAACAACCGGTTTCATGCGGCTTTTTTTATGGAGGCATGTGGCTCTATTTACGTTGTTTCTATATTTAACCTTGGAAGTGAAGCCCATGTCTAAAGAGCATTTGATAGATGCCTCAAACACCCATTTTATGAGTTTTTAAACGTAGTTAACCTTATTAAAACCGTGTTGAGAAGAAGCAATTGTTTCATTGCTCAATCCCTTAGTGGACAACTTAATGTCTAATCCATTCAGGATCTGTGACAAGATGGTTTCCCTTTTTGCAAGGCACAGGATGTAAAATTGAAGCAGTTTTTGGGTGTTGGATTTTATTTTTTAACTACAATTTATTACAAGCTTTATCTGTCATTGTGAGATAATGACAGTTTTGATTGAATCACAGTTTGTTTTACTAATTATTTTAAAATACCAATCAAATAAATGAATAAATATCTATTTCAATCAAAAAGAATGCTTTACATACTTATGATCAGATACAACACTAAGCAAGATAGGATTGTGTTTAGTCACATCACAGTATGTGCAGATTTATTTTGTGACTTTAGGAGCAGGTTACAAAGTGTGACAGTTACATTTGTGACCAAGCTTTGATTGGCACAATTGGTTTTGGGACTTTGTCAGTTGAGCACAATTCATTTTGTGACCTTCATGTCACATCACAATTCATGCAGATTGGTTTTGTGTTTTTAGGGAGCAGCACAAAATTTCAACTGCCACATTTTGTGCCCTGCTCCAAAATTCATAAAACAAATCTGCATGAATTGTGATATGGCCAAGTACAATCTCATGTGGTTTTGTGTTGTGTCCAATCATAAGTATGCAAGCTATTCCTTTCAATTGAAGTAGATATTTATAAATATTTTGATTGGTGTTTTGAAATAATTATCTAAAGCAAACTGTGGTACAATCAAATCTATCATTGTGAGGTAATGGCAGGTAAAGCTTTAATAAATTCAATTTAAAAAATAAAGTCCCACAACTGAACTTACTCTAATTTTACATCCTGTGCCTTGCACAAAGTGACACCATCTGTTTCACCCTTGAGAACCATTCTAATTTTACATCCTGTTCCCCTTCACAAAATGAAATCATCTGTTTCATATTTGAAAACTGCCTTCCTTTTATATTTTGTGATCTACACAATAGAGCGAGGCATGAATTGTAACCTACTCTAAAAGTTGCAAACAAATACGCCCAAATTGTTTTGTGACCCAATCCAAAACATCCAAAAAATGGTTTTGTGACACTGTGTTTGCACAATTGCTGTTCCCGTCCCTACCCTAGTCACACCACAGATTGTGAAGATTTTGGCATTCGTCCCTACTCTAGCCATGATGCTGATATTCTCAAAGGCCAAGCCATCTGTAAACGACTAGAGATCAAACATCATCGCTAAACAAATCGACCTTGCTATTGCCTTTAAGATGTTTCAAACCTTATAGCAGCATGTGGATCAGGAATATCAAAGAGTGAGAAAAGCAGATTTTATCGTTTTTATTTAAAAATATTTAAAAAACGAATTTTTAGTCTATTTTACCTTTTCTTTGGACTTTTATTGAGATATGACGTAAGCCTGATAAACGAAAGCATGTAAGTAAAAGAAATCATCGCCTTTGCGTTTGATCGTGTGGTAAGGACTGGCCTATCTATCATTTATAAAAGCTTTTATTTTAAACATCATATTGATCTCCTTGTGTACAACTTGTCACTTGGAGCCGAGGAGAGATGGACAAGTTAAGGGGTGTTTGGCGACTCTGAACTTCATTTAACTATTCTGTGGTATAGTTAATTTTACTGATTTCATTTTAGTTAACTGCGGTTTGAATGCCAAGCTGGTGATCAAACAATAATTGTCGACATGGTTGTTTCTGAGTGATCACTGTAAGGATGGGTTGTATAAAGAGGCTACAGGGTTGAACAGAACATGAAATGAAATATTCTGGTGTATTGGTCTCTTATATACTTTGTCTGGCTGCAGCTTCATCTGCTCCTCCTTTGAAAGGTACTCCTGTCGCTCGAAGAAAGGATAGGACACCTCCAGTTGCATTAACCAGGGATGCTAAAAAAGCATCCTCGATTGCTAAAGGGGATCCGCATTATGATGACGACTCCAGCGATGCGGAATATCCTGGCACTGAAGAGAAGTCTGCTGCGCAAGAACCCCAATACATTGATGAACACCTCTTCTTGGAAACCCCACCGCCAGTAGGGTCCCCTTACCAGGACTATCAATACATCCCTGAAGGCCCAAGTCAGGAATACTCTAGCCCCGTTACAAAAATAATAGGCAAGATTATGCGCCAAGTAGTAGGCCAGGCATCTGGGAGCCATCCCGAAGCTGGCACGAAAAGGCCCCTGTAGCTGGTATTTATTTTACTAACAACGTTAAAATTTAAACGTCAATTGCTAAGCTTCAAACTTGCGTTTAAATCTTTAATCCAAACATTGTTTCTAGCCATTGATTGGATAATAACATGTACTTATTGAGTAGCCCACCAATTAAATTTTTGCCAAACTGCTCAATCCGAAAACATCTTCCTTGCTTTCAGCTCAGTGAACTGGTTCTATAGTCACTTATCTGGATCACTTTTCCTTACATACTTTATTTGATACTGTAAATTTATTAATACAAGTATGTATAGTTGATTAAAACCACAAAATAAGATTATTAATGCTCACCCTTACCTGTATCAAGCCTTACTTGGCAAGGAATTTATATATATATCACATTCCATCTGTAGCTACTTATACAACTCCAGTAAAGTAACCATATTTCTTTGTTGTCTTTTTCAAAAGATATACATATCAAAATAACTTGACAGAAGATAAAAATCACCCCCGAACCACCAGGTGCCCATAAATTATCAGTACATCATAATTATTTAGATATTGTAGCACCAACATTGGGTGATATCAGCCTCATGGTGAGGATATTATATAGTTTACTGAAGGATGTGGCTTGGGACATTTAGATCCATCATTCAGGGGTAGGTTATATTTATGGTACAATTCCTGATAATGGTGAATAGCAAATACAAACTCCTATTAGCATGGTTGTGATAGAAAATGTATCACTTGTCAGAATATAATAAAAGCATTGCTGTTGTAACTGAGTTTCCTGATTTGCCTGCCAATGTATCTTACAATACACAGGGGGTGCTCAATGAGCCACCCCTTGACATATCTAACAACATGGACCAATCTGATGACAATATCAAATTGCGGGCACTTTCTCCTAATTAGGAGCGCTACCAATTTGACCTGCTGATCCCTGCACAAGTTATTCCTCAGTTCAAATCCTTACATGGAACAAGCCACCATGCCACCCTCTTGTGGCCTGGTAGCTTTCCCCATATAGTATATTAATCACAGTATTATATAATAAACAATACCTTATTCTTATTATTCCTGTCCTTTTTATTGGACTGTTGTCTTCCCCAATTCCAAATACTGAATCCTCATTGGTTCAGTTGCAACATTGTCAACTTTTTTAATACTATTTTCAACCCAGGACCAGGTATAGTAAGTCAATTGTCTTTAATAACTCTACAAATTCCATCTACCAGTTGGACCAAAGCATCTTATGATATCACATCAAGAATAGTTCAACAAGATGGCAACCCTAAGAATTTAAACTGTCAGAATGTAACATCCTCCATGTCAACAATCCAAAGAACTATTTTGGCTTTATTGTTAACAATTTCACTCAAAAATTTAAAATAGAATCATAGTTTAACATTTGATGTCAATAATGCACATTTAAGCCAAAATAATTAATCAACATATTGATTCAGAGAGACTTCTGGGGAAGCTTAGAATATAGGTTTGGAGAAGAAGAGTAATTTCATTGTTTATATTTTAGACTTGTATATCATGTTTGATGTGGCAGGAGCTTAAGCAGGTTCAATGGTTGGAGGTCAGGTGTGTGAGACGGATCAGAATAGCCAGATATCTGAAAAGTCACAGGAGATCAGTTTATTGCCAATTTGAAAATGAGACCTTTATCTTGGATTGGCACCCAACTAGGCAATGGCTGGATGTTACTTGTGTTGGAAATTGTCATAACACATGTACATTCAGATCCTTGACAATATGATAAAATGCAGAAATATCTTCTGGGAATTTTCACCATGGAGGAAGTTGCATTATGAAAGTTTAAATTATGAAATTTTCCAACAAGATAGTTCAATAGAATCATCTACATTACAGTCCAAAGTTATGGGGCTAAAAACAATGCCAAGAAAAGGATGGCTGGATTTCAGCAACATGGGTTGTAAAATGAATCATAAAGTATAATAAGCAGTACTATAGTGTATAAATTCAACAGAATTTTAAGGGTTTATACAAATTAAATGGGCTTCTAAATCCTTTTTGGAAGGTCACATTTGTATCTTTCTCTTTAGCATCTCCTTATCTCAGTTGCTGGTATGTAACTCTGATTACTCTTTTAGGCTTAAGTTGATGACTAATTTAGTAGCCCTGCATTCAAAGATGTGGTTAGTCAGTAATAGTTATGATTAAAGTTGGATTAGCTAAGACTTATTATTAGCACACACTTTGATATTTATTTTTAAAGGAAAATTCTACACTTGAAATATTTTAGTTCCAAGTAGGGATTCCATGACCCAGCTCAGCTAGCCTCTGGCTCTTGATCATAATCACCAAAAAACAGCATATATAAATATTTTAATCAATCCTTTGACACAAGTGGTCCAGAGCTAGAAACTGGATGCATCTCAGCCAAATTTTCTAGATGCAAGGTCATAGCTCAAACTTAGATTTAACTGATTGGCTATTCCCTTTCAAAGGCTCTTTTGGATACATTTGGCAAGCTAGTCAAGGAAAAAAGGTTTAAATTATGATAGGGTATCATTAATATACTAGGCTCATCAGACCTAATTGTTGATATGAAAATGTTCCCCATCCAATAAATATCAACCCCACAGAAAAATTTAATCCTTTATGGCCAATCAATATCTAAATAATAACATGCTACCAAATAAAATTTACTCATGTCAAGTATATACTTCTGGGAAGTATAATAAATGAGATAAAGAGGAAAATTAAGAAGAGAATGATACTTTATTTTATATGAGTTTAGAGTATTATATAGTATCATGAGAAGCCACATGTTGTCCATGTACGTCATGGCAGTCATGGGGCTTATTCAAGTAGCTTCCCTTTTAGGACTCAAAATGTTTGATTCCTGTAATGAATGGGTGAATGATAAGAGTGCCATTGGCTTAGTGATTAGTTAGGGAATCATTCAGGGAACTACTCAGGGAATTGCTTTCCTGAGAGGGAGTAATAAAAAATGTTGTGACATCTCCCCCTGGGGTGCTGGAAGGTGGAACCTTGGGAATTTTCTTGAGATTATCAGGTATTTGGGCTTGATACTGATACATGTGGCATTGGGGACATGTAGTTGTGAATTATGTTGTGCAGTTTTTGCCTTGCATAGGCAGAGTTGGTCATGGTGCATATGTTTCAAACTGTTGCAGGAATCAACTTCTTTGATGAAGTAGGTATTGTTTGGTTTGACTTCCATGACAATTCCTAGTCCCGACAATTCTGATTCCAATTTGTGCATGACATGATTAACAACCTAGATCTTGTCCCCAACTTGGAATCATTCCTGTTATAATAGGACCACTTCTCTCTCAACTGATAAGGAGCGCCTTTTAGGGGAAGCTTTAAATATGGAATTAAGAAAGAAGAGAAGTATATTTTATTGGATAATACTTTAGACTTATATAGACTTGACTGTGGCAGGATTTAGTTGGATTGAACCTAGGGGTTGATCATGTGCTAGATGGGTTCAAGCCACTGGATACTTGGACGGTCAGGTGATATTGCTTGGTTACCATTCTTGGTATGTCAAATGATATATTGGAAGGGGACTAAATTGGGCAATAGCTGGATGTTAAGTAGGTTGGCGGTAGCCAGAATGATTGTATATCCAGACCCTTGACACACCCCTCCCTTGAGGGGTTAATCTAGTGCATCAGGAGGGGGCTTTGTCTTAACAGCTGCCGCCTGATGCTCCTGGAGCTGTTTGCTAGTGGAACCAGTCTGGTCAAGTGCTCTCCTTTACTGAGGAGGAGACAGGTTCTGTGGTATTTCTTGACAATTGGGGTTTTGGCACCTTGGAATTTTACTAGATAGGTGTTGTGATCTGGTCTGTACTTGATGATTCTTCCTGTTCCCTGGTATACTGATTCTAGTTTCTTTCTGCTGCCAGCTAGAACCCAAACAGGGGAGTCAATAGTAAGTGATTTATCTGTAGAGGTTGCCTTTTATGTTTTGAGCCTCTTTGTTTCTGCTATTTTAGCTTTGAGGCGTATTATTGTAGATTTGGTACTTGTTCTACTGTGGAGAGTTTCCCTGGGGGGATCTTTATGTATGGCTGTTTGTTGCAAGTAATTATTTCTGGTTTGACCCGTAGGTTAGCTCAAACAGTGAGTAGCCTGTTCCTTGATTGGTGCAGACTTGGGATACTAGTAATGCATGTTTCATGTATAGTGGCCATGTGTCTTTGGCTTTGCCATCCATTATTTTCTCAGGGTCCTGATAAGACTGCTGTTGAGGCGTTTCAATCTGCCGTTGGCCTGTGGCGTGTATGGAGAGGTTGAGGAATGTTTAATGTTTTTGTATTTTAAGTTGTTGTTTACTACGTGACCTGATAAATTGGTTGCTCCATCAGTTATAATGTAGTCTGGAGTGCTGTAGTTGGCTATGATTGCTTTTTTAATGAATTGGTTGATGGTTTCTGCTTTTTGGTCCTTTGTTGCCCAGAAGATGGGCCAGCATGTGGTGAAGTCCATTACTACAATTATGAAACATTGGTTTGTCTTTGTTTCTGGGAAGGGCCCCACTACATCTAGCCCCCAAACCTTAAATGGTTCAGGGTCTGGTACTGGGTTGACTGCTGGCTGAGGAGCCTTTGTACTGGTGTATTTCTTGAACACTGTGCACTTTTTCAGAACATCAACTGTATCCTGTTTGAGGAAGACCACCATACTATCTCTTTTAATGTGAGGTATAGGTTGTTAGCCTTTGTATGTCCTAGTAGGCAGTGATGTCTGAGTATGGTGTCAACTCTTTGTGCAAGTGGGATGTATGGGAAATGTTTGTCATTTATAATTTGGTATACAGTGCAATTTGATACATGTAATTTTTTTGCTTCTTACTAATGTATTGTGGGTTAGTTATTGTGTTGAGGGGTCTTTTACCTTGGTTTTATACTCAGTATTATATAGGTTTGACCAGTTGGGGTCCAGGTGGTCAAGGTGATCCTCTCTTGGCTGAAAAAGCCTAGAGAGAGCATCAGCTGTGACCAGCTCTGCCCCCTTTTTGTATTGGATGTCCAAATTGAGCTGCTCTAGCAGGGACATCCATTTGGCTTGTTGCTGTGCAAGTGCGAGTGTGTTCTGAGTTTTATAGTAGATTAAGGATTTATGGTCAGTTGGTACTTGGACGTTTAAATGTCCTTCTAGATAACATCTCCATTTCTTGCATGCGTATATATTTTAAGTGATTCCTTATCATGTATTGGGTACCTCTGCTCAGTGTTGGTTAGTTTTCTACTTTTGTAACATACTGGCAGGAGACCTTGCTGCCCTGGCTGGCGGATACGTAGGACTGCGCCAATGGTGGTATCACTGACATCTGACTCAAGCTTTTAGCACCCATTATTATTAGGGTATTGCAAGAGTGGTGCTTCAATCAAAGCTTGTTTTTATTAGTTGGAAATTCTTGTTGCATTCTGATGTCCAGATGGATTTCTTTTTGGCATTACCCTTAGTTAAGTCAAGGATTGGTGCAGTGAGCTTTCCGCAGTCTTTGATGTATTTCCTTAGGTAAGCTACCATTCTGCAAGCATCTAATTTTTTTAACAGAGGCAAGACGTTGCATGTTATTTATGACTTTTATTTTGTCTGGATCTGCTTTGATGCCACTGTCAGAGATAATTTGGCCTAAGAACTGTAGTCCTTTTCCATAAATTGGCACTTGCTTGGTTTTGCATAAAGTTTGTGCTTTGCAAGTTGATTGAGTGTCGTACAGATATGCATGCGGTGTTCCTCTTTTGTTTTTGAGAATATGATGATATGTCAAGGTAGCATACTGTATTTGAGAGACAGTTTAGTGCTTGGTTCATCATGGTGACAAACGTTGTGAGAGCGTTGGACATCCCAAAGTTCATTACTCTACATTCAAAGGATCCAAATTGCGTACAGAACACAGTTTTTGGTATGTCCTTTTCCTTTACTTCAACTTGGTTGTAACCTGAGGTGAGGTCAATTTTGGAGAAAATTTGGCACCTGAGAGTCTTACAAACAGGTCCTCTATAAGTGGAAGAGGGTAGTTATTCTTTACTGTCCTTGCATTTAGTGTTCTGTAGTCAGTTACTAGACGCAGAATGGCTTCCTTTTTCTTTATGAAGAACACTGCTGCCTCCCACGGGGATTCAGACGGTTAAATGAATCTTTTGGCTAGGTTGTCCTCAAATTGACTTTTGAGGGTTTGGGTCTCCATGGGAGAGAGTCTGTAGAGAGGTGTAGGTTTAGGCATGGCTTTTCACAGATCATTTCCATGTTTGACCTCCTGTTTGGGTGGTAACTATGTGAGCTCTTCCTTGAATACATGGGAGTATTCATTTAGGAGTGCCGCAAGTTCTGGGCATTTGATCTTGGTTGTTTGCATGTTATTGAATTCAGTGTACCTCATTATGTTGAGGGTACTATCTTTGGTTAGATGTTCTGAGCTGTCTTGGTTTATGACCTGGACAAATACTGTGTCTCTTAGAATGAGGTCATTGGGTTCTTTGAGGATGTTAAAATTGACTCTGTTGTGTTTGATGGTCATGATTTTTGTTTTTCAACATATGCTGGGGTTCACTCAGGTAAACCAGTCCATGCCTGCTACAATGCTGTAGTTTATGTGGTTTATGACAAGTCTTTTGATGGAAGTCTGTATGCCTTGGAGGTTAATTCTAAAGGGAGTTGTTTTGCCTTTGAGTAGAACCTTTGGTTTGTCTGCCATTCTGGCGTAATTGAAGTTAGATTTGACAACTGGTATTTTGTACTTGGTTACAAAAGGTTTGCTAACCATAGTGTGTTGTGCACCAGAGTTGAATAAATTTTTATGTGTATGTGATTTATAAGTGCATGGGTAGACAAAAAGGTGTGAGTGATCTTTAATTTTATATTCATAAAAATGGAGAATTGCAGGACACGGGGGATGCGGGCAGCAAAGTTTGTGCCTTGGTACAGTTTCTTGTTGTGTTGGGGGGAGACAGGGGCACTTAGGCCTGTCCCTATCCTCTTTTCCCTGTTTCTCTGTTATGAAATCTTCAAGGTCAGAGAATGTGGGGTCAGATTCATAGAAGGTTGCTATTTCAGCATTGTTAACTTTGGCAGTGTCATCTTTCTTGGGAAAGAAGCAGTTTGTGCTTTGGCTGCAATTGCCATTGTTGCAATTGGAGTTGCCATTGCTATGATTGGTGTTAATTGCCATTGGAGTTTTCTCTGCCATTGTTGTTTGAGGAGTGATTGTTGTTGTGTGCAGCATATTCCATGTTTGCACGTTTTTCTGAGCAGCTGGCTTCTGCAATGAGCACAGGCATGGAGGTGTTGGCCTCTGGACAGATGAGGGCAGCAGCAGAGGGTTTCATTCTGTTGATGAATGATGCTCTGACGTGTATGTTATCAGCTTGTGCTGGGTTTTGGTATTTGCGGTGTAGTTCCTCAAATTCATTGGCCTAAGCTGCAATAGTGGTCTTCTGAGGAAGATTACTGAGCTGTATTGCAATGTCTTGGAGGGATTTGGTGATGTGGAAATTGTGTGTGATGTCTGCTTTGAACTTTTCCCAGTTGTCAAGCTGGTCATCAGGTTGTGAGCCAACCCAGGTGGAAAATCAGTTAGCTGCAGCCTCATATAGGCGCTTGCTGGCTTCCTGGACCCATTTCTAATTAGGAATGCATCTGGCGCAGAGTTTAGTGGTTGAGAGGTCTAGCCAGTTGATGATGTTTTCTTTGTTTTTACCAAAGAACTTATTGATACCAATGTACTTGGTGTTGGTAACTTCACCTGTGATAGGTAGTTGTGCGTTTGTTTGCAGTTGAAGAGAGCAACTGTATTGAATTATCTTGGTGCATGCTTTGGGCATGACCAGACCTTTGAATATGTGCATCCACTAGGAATATCTTTGTCAATGTGCTGGGCGCGGAAGTATGTCTTCCAGGTCTCCTGGGATGTGGCCTGGTTGAGTACGTGAGCAAAGGTGGGCAGGTTTTGGTCAGTCATTTTCTCTCTCATGGCTGTGGTAAAAAAACTGTAGCTGCTACCAGTGATAAGGAGCGCCTTTTGGGGAAGCTTCAAATATGGAATTAAGAGAGAAGCAAAGTATATTTTATTGGATAATACTTTAGACTTATATAGACTTGGCTGTGGCAGGGATTTAGTTGGATCAAACCTAGGGGTTGGTCATGTGCTAGATGGGTTTGAGCCACTGGATACCTGGACAGTCATGTGATATTGCTTGGTTACCATTCTTGGTATGTCAAACAGTATATTGGAAGGGCAACAAATTGGACAATGGATGGATGTTAAGTAGGTTGGCGGTAGCCAGAATGCTTGTACATCCAGACCCTTGACACAACCCTTTCTTTTTCATGTCCTATTGATCTTTCCTGGTGTGCTGTAAGTCAGGGTCGTTTTTGTCTGTAACTTTCTTGGGTAGAGGTAACTGTGGCCTTAGTGTAGTACTAACAATGGTGGGGTTATGTCTATATACAAGTTTGTATGGGCTTTTCTCTGTATTTTGGTTGACCTGTGTATGGCACATCATTAGTGCTGTTGGTAGCATGTCAGCCCACAATTTTAATTTTTGGCAGAAGGTTTACTGAGAACCTCTACAAGGGAGATGTTTAATTGCTTTACTATACCATTTTCTTTTGGGTGATATGGACTGGTAATAATGTGTTTTATTCTGTTTTTGGTGAGATAAACATTGTGATGGAAATTACGGGATAGTATGAAGCTGTTTCTAAATGATGGGGAATTACCACCCAAATCCACATAGAATTAATGATTAACCACCAGCGTGGCTTCAGATATTGTCTGTGATATTTCCAATTGAGATACTAGGATTAAGTAAAATAATTAATCCTAACTAAAGTAGCCCAAGATAAATAGCCTGTGAAAGCATCAGAGAATCTTCAGAATAAAATTCAGGACATTGAGATGCAAACAATTTTCATTTTCAAAGACAGGGGGGACCACTCCAAGATTGACAGGCATTGAATTAACATTGGGAGGTGCCAACAACAAAGTTCCAACTTCAGGGCTCCATCTTCCAGTAATGATCTGGCTTAGAATCAGATTGTAGGGAATCTAGCACAACAATCCAACTACAGGATGCATTTTTCTAAAAAGTAAATTAGACAAAGGGATATTTGATTTTTATTGAGTGAATTTTTGGGAGGACTCAACTCTTAGAGTTAAAACAGTGAAAATTATTCAATATATATCAAAAATTGACTAAGCAATACCACCTGGATCCTGGGCTCCTATTCCTTCCACATTGTCAAGTGAGTATCTGGTACAGGTTACAAAGAACATTTGGGTGACCAATTTATGACAACCATGCTGATTAATAAGTTCATATCTGGTGACCCTTAAGTTACATCAATTTATCAACGTCAGCTTACAGGGAGGAATTGGATTTGACCAGCAAACTGGAGCAGCCGTAACCCATTTGCAATCAACTGTTTGATTCAAGGCCATTGCATCAGTCAGCTTTGTTAAAGGTTCCTGGCTTTCCAAGCTTTCCTACTTGGCTGAATAATCCCTGGCTTTATGGAACTTACTGTGACATTACCCTCTGCTTTAGCCCGGGGCACAATACCACCATCTGGAAGATGGGACAAAGAAAAGGTTTTATTGGCAGGGGGAGTTTTATTGCGGCCAAGGTAAGCTCAGGGTGACCAATGGTGGTTGGGTGGCAATTGTAGAACTCTTGGATAAGAACTGAGGAATTGGAGCAATCATAGTGTCAGGGAATTCTTTCCTGACTACAGCAATATTTCTGTTATACATAAGGACCCAATTTTATTTGTTTCAAAACACACAGAAAACAACAAATTATGTAATGACTCATGCATTGGTTTGAACACAGACCAGGACAGGGATCAAACCTGGGATCTTAAAGACCATCCTAACGTGAAATTAAACACTAGTATCAATACTATATTACCTATTTATATGAGTTTAATTCATTTAACTTTTGCACCGGCTTTTGCTTTCCAATTCAAAAATGTTAATACCTGGCCAGTCCATGTCACTTACTGTTTGATATCTGATTGGTTGCCTGCAGTTCTGTTGCCGCTCTCTAAGCTATTTTACCTATATTTAAACCTGGCTTCATACTTAGTTGCCTCTGATGCTCACTATGATCACTGCTTAAATGTGGCTGCTTCTTGGACCCTCTTAGTTCCATATTTTACACTTAAGTTTATTAAGTGCCAGGTAGAACAAAATATGATCAGAAAGATAGCTTCAGCCTTTATTTTATTGTAACCTGAGTTTAAAGCTTCTTCCATTTCTTAGCCTCTTAAATGTTTTGTAAGCTACCCAGTGAGATATATAAGGGAGCTACACTTATTATTCTTACCTGTTCTAACAATAAAGAATTATTTCTACTTTATCTCTGCCCAAATTTATCTCTTTGATTCTTATTTTGAAACCATGAAAGGAATTTTATTCCTGTTCTGGTTTCTAGCTTCCTTCTTGCCTGTGGTGCTAGCCTTGGAGAACGTAACACCCACTACTGACTGGTACAAATCCTCTCCTAACAATGCTCATCAAAAGAAATCTCTTGCCCATGGATGGTTTAAGTACCCCTCCAGCCACTGGGGACGCAAATTCCATTATGGTTGTTCTTTCACTCCTCCTCTAGCAGAACCTTTGCTGGTTAGACCCAATGCTTCATTATACCTGTTAACCTAAATGGTGGGATACTACCTTCTAGGTTGCTTCAGCTCTATGATGAGGAGATTTGCCTATCTGTACCACTTAGGCCACCTTGCCATGATGACAGTACCCATTGGATCAGTAATTGCAGGGCTCAACTTAGGGGCTTTGGTCCACCAGGTAGGGAACTTGTTCCCTATCAAGTGGGTCCCTGACACATAGTGGGGAGCCCATGAGTTTTTAGAGTCAAGATAACCCTTCCATGACACCAAATACTCTAGACAACATCAATTCTTACAAGAAGCCAAAATACAATTCAACTCATACTCAGGTTCTCCTTCCACCAGAATGGATTGGGAAGAAGGAATCTCAGTACCTTTAAAAGGAGTAAGTAAGCATTTGTGTAAGGTGTAGAAAATCTTAAAAGCCAGGGGTAAATCTAGTTGATATGCAGAGGGACCAATTTGACGCTCAACTTTGAAGGGACCAGCTTGCTTGGGACCTAATTTGCGGCAAGGGACATTAAATTTCATATTACAAGAATCCACCATGACTAGATCCCCTGGTTGGTAGGTTGGACCTTCCTGGCGCTTGAAATCTGTATATTCCTTGTAAGTTGTCACAGCAGCAGCAAGAGTAACCTGGAGCTCCTGATGAACCTGCTTCAATGAAGTGGATTGATAAGTTGCAGCTTCTACATTTCTAACCAAGAAAGGAACAATGTTAGATGAGGGATTTTAACCCAAATTGGCATATAATGGCAAAACATGGGTTGATGTGTGTGGGGTGTTATCCTATGTGAACTCTTTCATGGGTAAATTAACACACCAGTCATCTTGTTGTGCATTAGTGTAGCAACACAGATAGACCTCCAAACTTTGGTTTACCCTCTCTGTTTGTCCATTGGATTGGGGATTAAAAGCTGTGAAACAGCACAATTTTATACCAAGAATTCCAGTAAAAGCTTTTCAGAACTGAGCAATAAATTGGGGCCTGTGGTCACTCACAATCTCCATTAGGATGTCATGTAGGGATAAGATCCTATTCATAAATAACCTAGCTGTTTCCACCAAAGTAACTGTGGTTGAGCAGGGCACAAAGTGTGCTATTTTGGTGAAACATCTACCACCTTCATAATTGCATTAAACCCATTGGAATTGGGAAGTTCACCAATAAAATCTACTGACACAGACGTCCAAGGTCCTGTAGCAGGCTGTAGTGGAACCAGTAAACCAGTAGTCTTGTTCCAGCTTGCCTTGGACCAAACACATACTGGGCAGTCTCAAACAAAAGCTGCTACCTGCACTGTCAAACCTTTCCAGGAAAACAGGCAGCGGATTAGTTCCCTGTTTAGTTTTTCCCTGGGTGGCCTGCTGTTGGACAAGTATGATGGGCCTCCATTATTTTGTCCCAAATGGTTCCTTCTGGAACCCACAATCAACCTTGATGATAAGAACTGGACCTATCTTGTGATAGCCCTGTGGCTGGCCAACCAGGCGTGCACATGCTAGTTTAAATAACCTATTATAAACTTTTGACAATGGCTGCAGAAACTTAACTTTAGAATATAAGTCTAGTCTTCACCCTTGGTTAAGGACATGGTAGCCAGCAAAGCAGGTGGTGGTAATGCAAAAGGAATCACTGCCCCATCTAGAATCAAAGTGTGTGTGTTAAACTCAGCGTCCATATTAACATCTGGGAGATGGGAAGGGTTTCTTCTCAGCGCATCTGCCAAGTGATTATCAGCACCCTTAAGGAACTTGTAGCAAAACTTGTATCTGGTTGGATCACCATGCCATCTGGATTGGCAACCCAACAAAACCTTGGGTTGACAATAATAAAGAAGAGCTTTGTGGTCAGTTCTTACTATAAATAGATGACAAGCTGACATGAGATGGTGGTGCCAATGTTTCAAAGATTCCACAACTGCCAAAAATTCCATATAATTGTTGAGGATCTAGATATACAAGTATTCTGGCTACTGCCAACCCACTTAACATACAGTCATTGCCCAATTTGGTGCCCTCCCAATATACAGTTTGACATACCAGAAATGGCAACCAAGCAATATCACATGACTGTCCAAGTATCCAGTGGCTTGAACCCATCCCGCACATGACCACCCCTAGGTTCAATACAACTAAATCTCTGCCATAACTAAAGCTATATAAGCCTAAAGTATTATTAAATAAAATACTTCTCTTCTTTCTCATTTCCATATTTGAAGCTTCCCTAAAAAGCCGCTCCTCATCACTTGTAACAGCTACAGTTTTTTGGCCACACCCATGAAAGAGAAAATGACTGACCAAAACCTGCCCACCTTTGCTCACGTACTCAACCAGGTCACATCCCAGGAGACCTGGAAGATGTACTTCTGCGCCCAGCACATTGACAAAGATATTCCTAGTGGATTCACCATATTCAAAGGTCTGATCATGCCCAAAGCATGCACCAAGATAATTCAATACAGTTGCTCTCTTCAACTGCAAACAAACACACAACTACCTATCACAGGTGAAGTTACCAACACCAAATACATTGGTATCAACAAGTTCTTTGGTAAAAACAAAAAACGTCATCAGCTGGATAGACCACTCAGCTGCTAAACTCTGCACCAGCTGCATCCCCCACAAAAAATGGGTCCAGGAAGCCACAAACGCCTGTACAAGGCCGCAGCTAACTGATTTGCCACCTGGGTCAGCTCACAGACTGACAACCAGCTTGAAAACTGGGAAGAGTTCAAAGTGTACATCACGCACAATTTCTGCGTCACTGAATCCCTCCAAGACATTGCAATACAGCTCAGTGATCTTCCTCAGAAGACCACTATCACAGCTTACGCCAATGAATTTGAGCAACTACACCGCAAAATCCAAAATCCAGTGCAAACTGACAATGTACACACCAGATCCTCATTCATCAACAGAATGAAACCCTCTGTTGCTGCCCTCATCTGTCCAGAGGCCAACACCCCCATGCCTGCGCTAATTGCAGAAGCCAAGCACAGGGAAAAACGCGCAAACATGGAATATGCTGCACACAACGGCAATCACTCTTCAAACAGCAATTGCAGAGTAAAACTACAATGGCAAAAAATTTCAAAACACCAATCATAGCAACAGCAGCTCCAATCACAACAATGTCAATTTTAGCCAAAGCGCAAACTTCTCCCCTCCCAAGAAAGAGGACACCGCCAAAGTAAACAATGCTGAGACGGCAACCTGCTATATATCTAACCCCACATTTTCTGATCTCAAAGGTCTCAAAACAGAGGAACAGGGAAAAGAGGAGAGGGACAGGCCTAAGTGCCCCTGTCTCCCCCCAACACAACAAGAAACTGTACCAAGGCACAAACTTTGCTGCCCGCATCCCCCGTGTCCTGCAATTCTCCATTTTTATGAATATAAAATTAAAGATCACTCACACCTTTTTGTCTACCCATGCACTTATAAATCACATAAACATAAAAATTTATTCAACTCTGGTGCACAACACACTATGGTTAGCAAACCTTTTGTAACCAAGTACAAAATACCAGTTGTCAAATCTAACTTCAATTACGCCAGAATGGCAGACAAACCAAAGGTTCTACTCAAAGGCAAAACAACTCCCTTTAGAATTGAACTCCAAGGCATACAGACTTCCATCAAAGGACTTGTCATAAACCACATAAACTACAACATTGTAGCAGGCATGACTGGTTTACCTGAGTGAACCCCAGCATATGTTGAAAAACAAAAACCATGACCATCAAACACAACAGAGTCAAATTTAACATCCTCAAAGAGCCCAATGACCTCATTCTAAGAGACACAGTATTTGTCCAGGTCATAAACCAAGGCAGCTCAGAACGTCTAACCAAAGATAGTACTCTTAACATAATGGGGTACACTGAATTCAATAACATGCAAACAACCAAGATCCAATGCCCAGAACTCGCGGCACTCCTAAATAAATATGCCCATGTATTCAAGGAAGAGCTCATTTAGTTACCACCCAAACAGGAGGTCAAACATGGAAATGATCTGTGAAAAGCCATGCCTAAACCTACACCTCTCTACAGACTCTCTCCCATGGAGACCCAAACCCTCAAAAGTCAATTTGAGGACAACCTAGCCAAAAGATTCATTTGACCGTCTGAATCCCCGTGGGAGGCAGCAGTGTTCTTTGTAAAGAAAAAGGAAGGCACTCTGCATCTAATAACTGACTACAGAGCACTAAATGCAAGCACAGTAAAGAATAACTACCCTCTTCCACTTATAGAGGGCCTTTTTTCAAGACTCTCAGGAGCCAAATTTTCTCCAAAATTGACCTCACCTCAGGTTACAACCAAGTTGAAGTAAAGGAAAAGGACATACCAAAAACTGTGTTCTGTACGCAATTTGGATCCTTTGAATGTAGAGTAATGAACTTTGGGATGTCCAACGCTCTCACAACGTTTGTCACCATGATGAACCAAGCACTAAACTGTCTCTCAAATACAGTATGCTACCTTGACATATCATCATATTCTCAAAAACAAAAGAGGAACACCGCATGCATATCTGTACGACACTCAATCAACTTGCAAAGCACAAACTTTATGCAAAACCAAGCAAGTGCCAATTTATGGAAAAGGACTACAGTTCTTAGGCCAAATTATCTCTGACAGTGGCATCAAAGCAGATCCAGACAAAATAAAAGTCATAAATAACATGCAACGTCTTGCCTCTGTTAAAAAAATTAGATGCTTGCAGAATGGTAGCTTACCTAAGGAAATACATCAAAGACTGCGGAAAGCTCACTGCACCAATCCTTGACTTAACTAAGGGTAATGCCAAAAAGAAATCCATCTGGACATCAGAATGCAACAAGAATTTCCAACTAATAAAAACAAGCTTTGATTGAAGCACCACTCTTGCAATACCCTAATAATAATGGGTGCTAAAAGCTTGAGTCAGATGTCAGTGATACCACCATTGGCGCAGTCCTACGTATCCGCCAGCCAGGGCAGCAAGGTCTCCTGCCAGTATGTTACAAAAGTAGAAAACTAACCAACACTGAGCAGAGGTACCCAATACATGATAAGGAATCACTTAAAATATATACGCATGCAAGAAATGGAGATGTTATCTAGAAGGACATTTAAACGTCCAAGTACCAACTGACCATAAATCCTTAATCTACTATAAAACTCAGAACACACTCGCACTTGCACAGCAACAAGCCAAATGGATGTCCCTGCTAGAGCAGCTCAATTTGGACATCCAATACAAAAAGGGGGCAGAGCTGGTCACAGCTGATGCTCTCTCTAGGCTTTTTCAGCCAAGAGAGGATCACCTTGACCACCTGGACCCCAACTGGTCAAACCTATATAATACTGAGTATAAAACCAAGGCAAAAGACCCCTCAACACAATAACTAACCCACAATACATTAGTAAGAAGCAAAAAATTCCATGTATCAAATTGCACTGTATACCAAATTATAAATGACAAACATTTCCCATACATCCCACTTGCACAAAGAGTTGACACCATACTCAGACATCACCGTCTACTAGGACATACAAAGGCCAACAACCTATACCTCACATTAAAAGATATAGTATGGTGGCCCAACCTCAAAAAGGATACAGTTGATGTTCTGAAAAAGTGCACAGTGTGCAAGAAATACACCAGTACAAAGGCTCCTCAGCCAACAGTCAACCCAGTACTGGACCCCAAACCATTTAAGGTTTGGGGACTGGATGTAGTGGGCCCCTTCCCAGAAACTAAGACAAATCAACATTTCTTAATTGTAGCCATTGACTTTGATACATGTTGGCTCATCTGCTGGGCAACAAAGGACCACAAAGCAGAAACAATAAACTGATTTGTTAACAAAGCAATTTTAGCTGACTACAGTACTCCAGACTACATCATAACTGATGGAGCAACAGAGTTATCAGGTCATGTAGTAAACAATAATTTAAAATCCAAAAACATTAAACATTCCACAACATCTCCATACAGGCCATAGGCCAACAGCAGAGTGGAATGTCTCAACAGCAGTCTAATCAGGAACCTAGAGAAAATAATAGATGACAAAGCCAAAGACACATGGCTACTATACGTGAAACATGCATCTCTAGTATCCCAAGTCTGCACTAATCAAGGAACAGGCTACTCACTGTTTGAGCTAACCTACAGGTCAAACCAGAAATAATTACTTGCAACAAACAGCCATACATAAAGATCCCCCCAGGGAAACTCTCCACAGTAGAACAAGTACCAAATCTACAATAATACGCCTCAAAGCTAAAATAGCAGAAACAAAGAGGCTCAAAACATAAAAGGTAACCTCTACAGAGAAACCACTCCCCATCAACTCCCCCATCTGGGTCCTGGCTAGAAACAAAAAGATGCTAGACTCAGTACACAGGTGACCAGGAAGAATCATCAAGTACAGACCAGACAGAAACACCTATCTAGTGAAATTCCAAGGTGCCAAAGACCCTGTTGTCAAGAAATACCACAGAACTTGCCTCCACATTAGCAAAGGAAAACACTTGACCCAACTGGTACCAACTAGAAAAAAACTCCAGGAACATCAGGTGGCTGCCGTCAAGACAAAGCCCCCTCCCAATGTACCAGAGTAACCCCTTAAGGGGGGGTGTCAAGGATCTGGATGTAAAAGTATTCTGGCTGCCGCCAACCCACTTAACATCCAGTCATTGCTCAATTTGGTGCCCTCTTGATATAAAGTTCAACATACCATAAATTGCAACCAAGCAATATCACATGACTGTCCAAGTATCTAATGGCTTGAACCCATCCCGCACATGATCAACCCCTAGGTTTGATCTAACTTTATCTCCTCCACAGCTAAATCTATATAAGCCTAAAGTATAATTCAATAAAATATACTTCTCTTCTTTCTCATTTCCATATTTGAAGCTTCCCCAAAAACGTGCTCCTCATCATCAAAAATCATGTAGTTGTGTTCCTGAGCTTTCATCTTTTGGGAGAAATACCCTACAGGTCTCTCAACCCCATCCCCAGCAGTTTGTAATAACACACCAGCCACAGCATATTTAGAGGCATCTGTGGAAACCACAAAAGGGAGCTCTTATCTACATGTCTCAACACAGGTGAAGACAACAAATGAGCCTTGACAGATGTGATTGTGTTTGCGTACTCAGGCGTCCAGACCAAAGTTGTCTTTCCACTAGCCAAATATAAGAGGGCAGCCACTTCAGACAAGTGTGGTTTAAAATTTCTTTAAAAACATACAAGTTCCCAAGAAACTTCAGAGTTGGGATACCGTTAAAAGCGTAGCATACTCTCAAACCAATGCTTCCTTATCAGGAGCAATAGTGTGACCATCCTCAAAGATGATATTACCCAAGAAGGTAACCTTACACTTAAAGAATTCACACTTACTCCATTTGATGATCAAATTAGCCTGGAGGATGCGCTCTACAACTGTTGACAGGTGGGCCTTATGTGACTCCTCATCTGGAGAGAAAACCAAGATGTTGTCCATATATGCAATAGCACATACACCTAGGAGATTCCCCAAGACTGAATCAATTAACCACTGAAAGCAAGCCAGAGAATTCTTCAATCCAAAAGGCATGACACAGAACTGGAAGATACCTTTCTTAGTCCTGAATGCCATCAATCATTACATTCCTTCTCTGATCCTAATCTGGTTAAACACATTCAACAGATCAAGCTTCAAGAATACCTTTGTCTTCTCAACACACAAGAAATTTGTGCAAGGGGTAAAGGGTAGGGGTCAGGAATAGTAATGTTATTCAAGTTCCTGTAATCAACACAAGGTTAAAGAGAACCATCAGATTTTTGTACAAACAGCAGTAGAGAGAAGATTAACAAAGCCTTCTTAAAGATATAACCTTTTGCCAACATGTCTCAAGTCCACTCCTCTAAACATGTGTCTTCCTTCAAGGTCAAAGGATAAATAGGAGACACAATACAAATCAGAGCAACAGTAGCTTTAAAGTCAAAGTCAAACTGAGTGTGCTTGGGAAGGACCTCACCTCTGATAGCTTCAAATGCCGCAGACCAGGGTTGTAAACATGTGGGTAAATCCAAACTTGCAGGGACAGAGACAGGAACCAATCAAATAGTCTGAGAGGATTTCTTCATTTTGGACATACCTAACAGCAGAATACAAATAGATATGCTCAAAGAGTGTTCCACCTGTAACACATTTTCTTTCAGTAAGGTGGATACATTATGATCTCTCCTCCAACCCACACCCAAAATGATAGGATACATCAGGGAGGAGCAAACAGAGAACCTCGCGCTAAAAGACTGACCCAAAACCATGAAGATTACTGGCTTCTTCAGCTGGAAAGAGGGAAACGTCTGACAGTTCCCACCCCTAACAAGCATTCCTGGGTGGTACTTGAGTTGTAGCAAGTTGGCAGTTTCCACACTAATGAAGTTTTTGGAAGCACCTGTATCCAACAAAATGGCTGGCTGATAGATAGTCTGACTGTTATCAATGCTACCATAAAACAAGAAGTAACCAGAAGTAGATTTATTGGCAGCAAAGGTGGCTATCTTGGCAGGGTCTTGTTTTTCATTGGCGGTACAGACGGCAGCTAAGGAGGCAGGATGCTCCTGGAAGTAACGCTTGATCATCTCTTGGACAGCAGCTGGAAGAACAGGGCTATCACAATCAATGGGAACAAGGGGCACCTCTTTGGACGTAACCACAGAAGATTTGGCAGGTACGATGTGCTGAAGCATTGCCAAGGAACTATCAGGACCGGACACTACTGGGAACTCTTTTACATTGGCGGGTTTGTTCACCACTGCCAATTGCAACTGAGATAGGCTAGGGGGAGAACAATCTTGGCTTTGGTTGGAAGGAACTACCATGGAGCAAGGGCCAGAAAACCAAGAGCATCAGCAGGTTTGTCCTCAATTACCAATGTACCTTGCTTAGAAGTGGACAGATTTGAGACCAGAGAAAGAATTTGGCTTACCAGGGCCTCAGTTGTGGTTAACAGGGAATCCCAAATCACCAAATCCTGGGCAGTCTGGTCAACTTCTAACCACAACGCTGAGAGTTTATTCACCTCAGGAACATCAATTGTACAGCAGTAGGCAAGAAACTGAGGAAGGAATATTGAAAGCGGAGTAGTACCCTGTTGGAAGGCGTACAACTTACAATATACTTTGAGCTCCTCAATAGATATACACAAATTTTTTAACAAAGGGTACAAAGATGCACTTTCTGTTAAAACATGTGGATTGCACTCCACCGCAGAAAAACAACCATTCACGAGCATCCTCAGAAACCTTTGTCATCATATGGTAAACTTGGGATTTGTGACTAAGGCTTGAACCAGAATAGAATTATAAAGCTGACAAAACTTCACGCAAAATTTCATCTGTAGGTAGAGCAGGAAAATAATCTGGACGCCAAAATGACATGGCACAGCAGAAATAGGAAACAGGAGATCCTGTCCCAACAACTGCAACTGGAGATGGAAACCAAAAATTAAAGAAAAGTCCAAACTAAAAAATCAGAAAAGAACTGATACAAATAAACATGGTAAATGCAGATATCTCAACAGAACAGGAGAAAAGAAACACAAATTCATGACAAACTTCTTCCAAAAACTCAGACGTAGAAGAGTTGAGTAATATGACAGAAATTGCGGGATAGTATGAAGCCGTTTCTAAATGATGGGGAATTACCACCCAAATCCACATAGAATTAATGATTAAGCACCAGCGTGGCTTCAGATATTGTTTTAGGAGATTTCCAATTGGGATACTAGGATTAAGTAAAATAATTAATCCTAACCAAAGTAGCCCAAGATAAATAGCCTGTGAAAGCATCAGAGAATCTTCAGAATAAAATTCAGGACATTGAGATGCAACATAATTTTTATTTTCAAAGACAGGGGGGACCACTCCAAGATTAGCAGGCATTGAATTAACATTGGGAGGTGCCAACAACAAAGTTCCAACTTCAGGGCTCCATCTTCCAGTAATGATCCGGCTTAGAATCAGATTGTAGGGAATCTAGCACAACAATCCAGCTGCAGGATAAATTTTTAAAAAGTAAATTATACCAAGAGATATTTGATTTTTATTGAGTGAATTTTTGGGAGGACTCAACTCTTAGAGTTGAAACAGTGAAAATTATTCAATATATATCAAAAATTGAGTAAGCAATACCACCTGGATACTGGGCTCCTATTTCTTCCACATTGTCAAGTGAGTATCTGGTCCAGGTTGCAAAGAACCCTTGGGTGATCCATTTATGAGGACCATGCTGATTAATAAGTTCATATCTGATGACCCTTAAGTTACGTCAATTTATCAACGTCAGCTTACAGGGAGGAATTAGATTTGACCAACAAACTGGAGCAGCCGTAACCCATTTGCAATCAACCGTTTGATTCAAGTCTGTTAAATCATTCAGCTTCATTAAAGGTTTCCCAACTTTCCAAGCTTCCCTACTTGGCCAAATAATCCCTGGCGTTATGGAACTTGCTGTGACAGACATTGGTGTCAATAGATTTAAGTTTGGTTCCTTCATCTGTGATTAGGAGCTCAGGCTTCCCAAACTTAGCTATTATTTCATTTCCATTAAATTGTCTTACATAATTTCTTTTTTGTTCTTTTGTAACTTGTGTTACATTCCATCTAGTTGCATAGTTGATAGCTGTGATAATGTACTTTTTGCCTTTGTTATTGCCGGGCATTGTTCCCACAATATCAAGTGGCCACACTTTGAAAGGCTGTGTGATTGACACTAGTATTACTGATTTTGGGGGTGCCTTGGAGCGGATGTACTTTTCACAGACTTTGCATTAGTCTAGTACCTTCTCAATTTTGTCCAGCATGTTAGACACCATTAGAAGGTCTTAAGGTATTTGTGTAGATTCTGGATACAGGTGTGTGCCAGATATCTATAGTACTAAAGGTTTTGTCACTCTTTTGTGTTGACAGGACTAGGGTACAGTATCGCCACTTGGTAGTATGTGGGTTAGAGTACCATATACATTTTTGAGCAGGTGTTTTTCTTAAGGACTTTCTCATGAATTTCCACTGGTGTACCAGGTGAGAGCCCCTCTTGGAGATTCCCCATGATCAACATGGGTCAATTGGGGTCTCCATCAGTTCATAAGATGTGTTTACAGTATAGTCTTGATAGGGCGTCTGCAGCAAGCATTTTTTTGCCTGGTTTATATTTGATTGTCATGGGGTACCTTTATATAAGTCTCATTCATTAATCTTGTATTCTTGATAGGTGTTGTTAAGTTTTGAAGAATATCAGTGACTTGTGGTCAGTTAGCACTTGCATATTTGTGCACTTTCCAGGTAGCATTGCCACTTCATTAAAAAGTGAACAATAGCTATCAGTTCTTTGTCATGTATTGGATATCTTTGTTCTCCATCAGACAGTTTTCTTGATTCATATGCTACAGGGAGGAAGTCCTTTTCTGAAGTTTGAATTAAAAGTACTCCTCATATTGCATAATTGGAGGCGTCAGTTTCTAATTTTTACTGTTGTGAATCTTGCTATTCAAGAATTATCAATTTTGCCTTTGATGTGATTACATTTTGAGTGAAAAATCCTTTGGTTCCTTTTCTCCCTTCAAAATGAGTTTCACTCCAAATTGGGTGAAGGACTCATTTACGCTCCAGCTGGTAAACTGAGTGATTCTCAACCCAATTATGAGAGTGACCAGTCATCTAAATGGCATTCTACCATTTTGTGGTATACTATTGCCCTATTAGAATCTAAATGATTCATTCAATAAAATTAGGTTCTGTTTACACTCTTTCTTTGTGCTTATCTTTGTACTTTGGCACCTTCTCCCTAGTCCCATATAGAGGAAATTTCTGATAAAATCATTCCCAGGGCCTTAAGGTAAATTCCTTATTCATCCCTGAAGACTAACCCTTGGCTTAGTAAAAACCCAATCCTACTGCTAGGATTTCCTGTTGTGTCTCTTGGCTGCACCCAAGTACACAACAAAATAATGGTGTTCACTACAGGGGCTGTAAGCCCCTGGTTACTCCCTTCAAAACTACTTACTATGGTCTCTCATCTCCACCAATTCAGGACCTGTCTTTGCCTGAAGTTTACAGTCCTCTAATGAAAGAAGACATTGCCAACCTGCCTATCACTCCTAATATTCTAAACCTGTCTAATGGCTCTGTCTTGTTGCCTACCCGCTGGGTACCCCTGACCTAGATCAAATCACGTCAGTGGCCTCAGGATAGCCCGCATAGGAGCCATCCCTAATTTACAAGCCCAGTTCAAGTCTATAGAATATTACTAGATGATAGTTGCTCCTTGTATTCCACACTACTTCCTTTCAGCATTCAACTCTGCTAATTGCTTGATCTTGTCTTTTGTCTAACCTGCTTTAGTCCATCATCAGATGGTACTGGGGCTCCATGTACATGAGATTTCCTCTCTTTGTGCTGCTGTTTCCAACCATTGGGAACAGTTCTCCGCCTACCAACAGTGAATATACTCCCTGTTCTCCCTAGTATCTGATAGCCAGAGGGATTTAATTACTTCCCAAGTTTGATAAACTATATCTATCAAACACATGTATTCTTATGTCCCTGACTAGGTTTGTGAACGCCTCCAGGAGTTCCACCAGCTACAACAACCCTGGCAAGCCCAGGTTGACTCTGCCTTTAACAATCACTTCACTGAAGTTGAGCGGTTAGTAGTATAGCTTATTAATTTATGTTTCCATACTGCTAATCAACTGCAATGCTTGGCTGAGGATGCCTTAAAAAGTATGCAGGAAATGCAAGATGAGTTGGTACCGGAAAAGGCTGCAGCCATTACTATTATCCAAGGGCTACAAGCCTGTGTGGATGATTTAAGTCAATCTCCTGATGGTGGTCACCCTGCTGAAAATCTGAAGAGACAAGAACAATAATTATGGTATGCTATCTGTTAGGATACCAGGAGTACCGTGATGCTCCTTCAGGAAAGGGAGGAGAAAATGCAGGTACTGGCATGGCCCACCAGATGATGCAACCTAACTTTACCAGGCAGGAGAGGGCCTTTCCCGCAACAGCCCAGGGTCCTGCTGCTGGCAAGGCAGAATCAATCAATCTTGTAAGTGCCAGATATAGCACTCCCAGAAATTGACTACTCTGGCCAGTGGCATCAGAAGTGGGTTGAGATGGTTGGTTTGGGCGTCAGGGGTGGTTCCATTGGAACTAAGTAGGCAGCATGATTATTGTATTTCCCATTGAAGATCAAAGGGAATATAGTGATTTCTCTGCTGTCACATATTATTTTATATGGATCCTTGGGAGCATCTGAGCAAGTGTACCATCACAAGTCTTCCAAGGTCCAGGGTTTGTGGTCAGGGTTATGGGGATACTCAGTGAAGTACACAGAGCCAAACAGAGCGTCAGAAGGGCATAGTATTCAAATGCTTCTGTTTTGTCAACTGGTGCTTGGCTTTCAATATCTGAAGATGAGTAATGATGCTTAGGTGATTGAAGATGGAAGAGTATCAAAAATATATAAGGAATCAGATTGTTGAACCAAAGGTTCATAATAACTTTATTGGTAACAATGATGATACATAATCTTTCTGGTGCTTCTGGCTTACATACTCATTCACATGCAGGTGCCTCTGGGCATTCTTATGGTGCTATCTGGGTGGCAAGGCTTGGCATCTCAAATTCTTCTGGTTATTTGGCTGCTTTATCATCATTTTTGGGGTCTTCAGGAAAAGTTAATTGGCTTGCTGATGGTCTATCTTTGCCTGACTGGTCATTTGTTCTGGCAGGTTTGGCTACAGGTGTCATGGGGTCATAAGTTCTTTTCTAATTTGATTACCATTTGGGACTGGCTTGACAGGCCTTCCTGAGACAAAAGAAGTTGATTAAAAAAGGAGTTTCCAATTAGGAGCCCCAAATTATCAAATGGAGGGTGGACTTGAACTGGGAGTTCTGGGCAGCTAAATATAGCTTTTCAAGGCCCATCCAAACCCACCAAGGCTTGGGCATAGCTTTTGGGGCCCAGGATGGGCCCCACAGCTACTGCCAGAGCAAGAGTGGTTCCTGCTACCTGCTCCCCCTTCCTGGTGGCTGGGAGCAGGTTTGAATCCCGTAGTGGGATTCAAAATTGTTACTTCTGTAACACTCTCCATGAACTTTATGCTACCACACAAAGACAAGCTCCTCCAGAAGCTGTGTCTCAACCTAATCCCCAGGTAGCTGTATTTAAAACCCAGGTGGCTGCACTCCAGAAGAAAATCTTGGATCTACAAGCAGCCATCACAGAGTCCACTAGTTTTCCAGGACCCACCAAAGATGAAGGCTGTTGCCCAGGAATGCCCGGACAGCCCAGTATTTATTGCGCTAGAGAGCTTATTGCTCTAGCCAATAGACTTTATCATATGAAGCAGCATCATAATACCCTAGACAAAGACTTTCAGGAAATGACCAAATTGATTGACTCTGTCAATGAGCAATTCTCCTCTTGTCTATTGGTAGGCATATCTCTGACTTTGCGTCTAGCTGAACACTCAACTGTGGTGACCAACCAAGGACATCAATTGGATACTGCTGAACAGCAGACAGGCTGCACTGCTGAAGCTGGCATCTGCAACTCCAACTCTTTAGTCACTTTGGAGGAAAGTGTTTGACAGTTGTGGGCCAGACAGCCTCCCACAGAATCTATGGCTGAGTTCTCCCCTGTCAGGGAATTTTCCCCTGACTAGATTAATGGTATAGGTAACTTTGTGACAAAAACCAAAACAAAGAAAGCCTGCAATCAATTATTTTACACTAAGAATAATTCTGGGGTTGACCCAGACGGGGATCAAACCTGAAACCCTAAGGATGATGCAACGGTTAGTTCAATGAAGATGATTTGAATTACATTACCTATTTATAACGGTTATATTCATTCAACAATAATTTATGACTTTGGCTTTGCTTCTATAATTGTTAATAAGCCACAGAGAGATGTCACTTACCGCTCAAACAATGATTGGCTGCATCTATCTTGGTTTTTGCTCTTGAAACCACTCTTAACACCTCAGCATCAAGTGCCGTATTTGATCTGCTCTCTTGAATTCATTATCTACTGCTTAATTGTATCTCAACTTGTGTCTTTTCCTGCATGTTACTTGTCCAATTATATAATTTTATATAGTATATTGCCAGTGATTGATGTAAATTTGAAACAGGTATTAATTTCAGTCTTGAAATCAATGAAATTCCCTGGAAAATCCTCTTGTCTCCAATGATCCTCTTATTTTGCTCCAGCCTCAACTTTGAAGGTATTTAAGTGAGCCAAACTTACTATTATTACTTGTTCCAACAATGAAGATTTATCCTAAACCTTGCTACTCTTTCATTTTCTGATAAACACATTTTTGAAGCCATGAGAGGAATTCTATTCCTCTCATGGTTTCTAGCTTACTTCTTGCCTGTGGTATTGGCCTTGGAAAACCCAACACCTACAACTGACTGGTACAACTCCTCTCCAGATGATGCCCACCAAAAGGAATCCCTCGCCCATGGATGATTCAAATACCCTTCTTGACATTGGGGACGTAAATTCCACTATGGTTGCTTGTTTACTACACCGCCTACTGAACCTACTCTGGTTAGACTTTATGCCTCCTTTTACCTCTTGACGTATTTGGTGAGTTACTATCTACTTGGTTGTTTCAGTTCTATGTTTGGAAGATTTGCCTACCTAGGTCATCTAGGACATCTCACAATGGTCATGGTTCCTATTGGCTCAGTAATAGCAGGTTTGAATGTAGGGGCTTTGGCCCATCAGCTAGGGAACTTGTTTCCTGCCAAGTGGGTCCCTGACATCCCCTTGCATCAATATGATAGACAGTAATAATTGTAGACCAACCCCTGAGACCCATTTCAAATCTACCTTCAAGCAAGTTTTTGACCCAAAGACGTCCACACTTGATGCCTTCTTTACCATATATGAAACTTCAATGCATAGAGCTTCCAATGAGATCAAGAAAGAGCACATCTTGATCTGTCTACACCCTACATGTCAAGAGGTAGTGATACCTGAGCTTCCTTTCATTACCACTTGGGAAGATATGAAGCAACTATTAATTGAGGAGTCTAGCGGTGACCTCAGCTTAGAGGTGAAGAAGGACACTTTCATTTATATTTCCTTTAAGCCTAAGAAGACTATAGACAAGTTTTCTGATAGATTTTACGTGGAAGGTCAGCAACTAATAAAAAGTAAATAGTTGACTGCCCATGAAGCCCATACTGCTTGCGCTCAGTCCCTCAAGGTCAACCAGTTATTGTGTTTGCACTTTAAGGATCATAAGGCTATGCTTACGTCTATGAAAAATATAAAAACCCTCCTTCAAGACATGCACCTCACTCAGTCAGGTTCAGTAATGCAAGGGAATTGGGCTTCTGCATCAGGCACAAATTCCTGCTCTCTTTGGATCCTAGCTGTGAATGCTCAAAACCAGCCCAAACAACAGGGTTGTCATAATTGCGGTTAGATGGGACTTCACTCACAAGTTTGCACAAAATCCCTGTGTTGAAGGGGCTGACCCTAGAGAGCATGTGGGAAAAGAGAGGTCAACTTAGAGGTGGAGACGCTCTCAGTTGAAAACTCTTTGCAGTTTCCCCCTTCACCTCCATCTAATTCTGCTGATGAGGAATCTGATTCCCAAGCTCCTCCTATCATTATTCTCTTTCACAACATTTCTGACAATTCTGACATGGAAAAGTCTGAAGCTGAAAGTTTCAACGTCTATGGCTACTCTGTCCTTGCTGTACCCAAGAACATTTCTGTCCCTTATAAGTTGTGTTCTGTAAAGAATACAACCACTTCTAAAACTTTTGCTGATTCCAAGAGAATTGTTTCAGGTCCCTACCTCACTCAAGCCAAGAGGTTTCCTGTCTTGGCAAGAACCTCTGAAGAAGCTGTTGAGGTGGCCAATGTTGCCTTCCAAAACAACTCCATTTTACTTCCCCTGCATAATGTTTATAAGGGGTTCTCTGGTCTCAGCTGCATGCTGGAAAAGTGGGGTAAGGAATTGGCTAAGGCACAAGATGTCTTTGCTGCCCTTCCTATGTTTGGACGTACAACTACTCACATAGAGATATCTATCCAAAAGATGAAGATCAAGGCCTTCCTTGGCACTGGTTCCCCAGTCAATGTTGTGTCTTACAAGTTAGTGAAGAAACTTAAGCTAGCTCTGGACCTCAACTATCATCAGATCTATGGTACAGCTGGCCTATTTATGACATGGGCTATTGTTGTTTACTCAGCTCTCCCTATGTGATTTGGCAATCTACTCCTTGCTGCCCCTGCTGTAGTCCTGGAAAATGAGAGCTAAAACCTATTGGTAGGTACTCAATTTCTTCAAGAATACAATGGGATCATCAACATGAAGGATAGATACCTGTCAATCCTTGGATATTAAGTTCCTCTCATCTTTGAAGAACCCATCAAAGTGCCTGGAAAATGCCTAAAGACGTGTGTCCTAGAACACCCATCTGGAATTTTCACCCTAAAATACTACACATACTCCTCCAACATGAAGTTCCCTCCTCCAGCCTGCCCTGCAACTATAGGAGTTCCTTTCTTGGCTACCTTGGCTGTGATTGTTGTAATTTCAGGCTTACACAAGGCCTAAGAGACAGGAACCCCTGCAAGGGTAGAGCCTAACCTTGTTGTCCTAGGAATGGTTAACTATTAAATAAAGACTTATAATAGATATATGATTAAAGCTCATTTATTAAGAAAAGTAATGAGGGGATTATATAATCACTCACTCCATCTTCAGGATGAACAGAGGGCAACATGAACAGTCATGTGAACATTCATGAAAGGTTCTATTGATCCTAGTATATTGTGTGAGGGATCTTCAGAGATCAGGTGATACTGGATAAGTCTCAGAAGAAGTTTTGGGTCCCTAGTTTCAGAGATATGAGCTCAACAAGGAAGGCACTGGTTTGGAGCTTGATAAGAGGAGCAATGTATTATTATCCATTAATAGAATCACAAACACTGCTGTATCTCTGGAAGTACTGAAGATTGGATCAAAGTAGAATAAGCCTTTCTAGGGTAGTTTTGCATGAAGAGTGTGATGGTTTAATAATATCAATAGTCTATATATTGGCTAATCCCAAATTGATAGCATCAATTATATTGCATATATGGATCAAATTAGTACTAAGTATATCATAGTGAGATATCTTAATACCAAAATTCATGACAGTGATCATCCCTCCTGGGTCTCAAGTTATCCTTGACTCCCAAATCTTGTATAATTTCTTGAGTGTACCTTCCTCTCTGGGGTGTAATGAACTTCATCTCTGCCTGTGATTTTAGACTCTTCTCACAAAGATGCTGTGCAGTTACTTGTGGCTAACCTAACTCCTATACCTATCACCGTCTCAAGGGGTCAAGTGGTTGTCTATGGATGGCTTTTAAATGTGCCTGATGTTCCCTCACTGCATCCTTTGGCACCTTCTGTGATTTCAACTTACCAGAGGAAGAACCTCAAGTGTTGTCCTTGTTCAGTGTCAAGGATTTCCCACAGTTGTCTCCTGTACAAAAGAAAGAAGCTCTTGACTTGCTTGAATTTTTATCAGCATCTTTGCCAAATATAGTATGGATTATAATCTGGCTAAAGGTGGCATCCATGGAATAGATACTGGCAATGCCCCCCTTTACAAGCCAAACCCTACCAACACAGTAGAGTAGAGGATGCTCATGTGTACAAGAGACTCAAAAAGTTGTTAGAAGCTGGGCTACTTGCTCTTTCCCAGAGCTCTTGGGCCTCTCCCTTGCTCATCTTTGAGAAGAAGGATGGATTTCACCACATTGTGATGGATTATTGGTGGTTGAATTCTTTAACCAAGAAGGATTCTTATCCCTTTCCCTGCATAGATGATGCCCTCTGCTGTCTTGGGGGATCTAAGTTCTTTTCATCTATGGATTTGGTATCTGGCTACTGACAAGTTGACCTCTCTCCTGAATACAGAAAAAAAGATGCTCTAATCACCTCTGAAAGATTGTTTGAACCTACCTGCATGCCTCAAGGGCTTTGTAATGCCCCTGCCACGTTTCAGAGGGCTATGGATTCTATACTATGTGATCTAAAGCTTTTGTGTGTATTAGTCTATTTGGATGATATAACAGTCTTCAATGCAACCTTTAATGATCATCTGGCCCATCTAAATAAGGTCTTCCTTAAGATTTGAGAGGCTGGCCTCAATTTTAAGCCGTCTAAATGTGCTTCCTTCAAGGAATACCTTGAATTATTGGGTCATGAGATAACTCAAACTGAAATACAACCTATGACTAAGAAAGTTGAGGCCATCAACAAAATGCTTCCACCTACCAACCTCCGGGAATTATATGTCTTTTTGGACATGATGGGCTATTATAGACAGTTTATTCTTGACTTTGCTGATACTAGTGAGCCTCTAGTCAAATTGTTACACAATGTCCCCTTCAAGTGGACCGCTAGCCAACAGCAGGCCTTTGAGACTCTTAAACAAAAACTCAAAGAGGCTCTCATCCTGGTGTATCCCTACTACAATAAGGAGTTTACCCTTTAAATAGATGCTAGCAACCTAGCTATTGGAGCCATCCTTGCACAGCTAGACAATGAAGGATTAGATCACCCTGTAGCATATACATCTTGTGACCTCAATAAGCATGAGAAAAACTATAGTGTCACTGAAAAAGAGTGCCTTGTTGTACTACATGCTGTTAAACAATTCTGTCATTACGTTTATGGCACTCATTTCACTGTGGTCACTGATCACGCCTTGCTTAAATGGCTACAACAGCTCAAGGAGCCTGAAGGTCAATTAGCTAGAGGGGCCATTTACCTTCAGGTCTATGATTTCACTGTGTTGCATTGCCCCAGAATCCAGCATCAGAACACAGATGAATTATCTTAAATGCCTATCCTTGCTCTAAACCCTGCGGAAGCAAACCAATTGTATGAACTGATTGGGTATCCTTCCTCTTATTAAAATAAGACTGAGGAAATTTGATCTGCCCTGACTAAGCTATCTGAGAACACCCTCATTTGTGATAATCAGCTCTTAAGAAAGTGCACGACCATTATGTACCCTAATTATGCCCCAGTATTTGCTTTTTGTTAGTGCTACAGGCCCAAAAAGAGACTGGACATGGAGGCATTGTCAAGACCTATGACTGGCTCCAAAAGAATTATTACTGGGAGAACCTCCGTCTGCTGATCCCTGATGTCCTTATTATTTCCATGACTGTCAGCTACAGCATCCCTGAGCTGCCTCACATGAGTATAAACTAGTCCCTCCACAGCACACCTTTAATATAGTCAGTATTGACACTGTAGGGCCTCTTCCTTGCTCCCACTCAGGCTTTCAATTCATCTTGATTTATGTTGATCATTTCAACAAATGGGTAGAAGCTTGCCCTACCTATGACATCATAGCTAAAACCACTGCCACCTTTTTACTGCAGGATGTGTTTTATTGCCATGGTTGCCCTCAAGTGTTATTGTCAGATAATGGAACTAACTTCAATGCAAAGTTAGGGACTTCTGTTAGAGAAGCTTTAGGGCCTCATCAATACTTCTCAGCTCCCTGAAATCCTTCCACTCATGAGGCTGTAGAATGTGCTAACTCAACCTTAGTTTCTATCATTCAAAAACTAACCTACTCTGATGCTGCAAATTGGGATCTATACCTGCCCGCTGCTCTCTTTGCCTACTGCCTTAGTAATCACTGTGCCACTTGGTCTCTCTTTTCTATGTTGTATGGGCTCAAGGCCACCACTCTGTTGCTTTTGGGGGGGCCTACTCTCTTCTGACAAGGCCATGGATTCAGATGCCCATATTAAGAACTTGGTCAACTGTATAATTGACATCCAAGCCACTGCCTATACCTCTGTGTACAAGACAAAGATGCTAGTCCTTTCTCCTGACAATATCAGACACTCTCTCTTACCAGAGTTCAAAGTTGGAGATCATGTCCTATACTATCAACACAGAGTGGGAGGGTGTGCTCATAAATTGGATTTTTTATGGGTTGGTCTGTTAAAAGTTACTTTCAAATATGGTTCTGAATACATCATGAAGCTCCTCTCAAGTGGTTGCCTGTTTGCTCAAGTGCATGCTAAGTTCCTTGCAAGTATCACCCCCCTAAGGCCAATTTAGAAGGGGGAAATCTCAGAAATTCCAATATTAGCGCTCTTTCAATTTTGCCTTTGTTGGGTTATTTTGAGGACAAATCCCTTGCTTTTGCTCCTCAAAATGGGTCTATTTCCAAAATTAGGTTCATCTGTTCAGTTTCCTGATCCTGCACAACTCATTTGCCCCACTTGTGCTTGTGGCAAGTGATCCTACTGTCCTAGTAGTGTTTTGTGGTATCACCAAACAATATATATTCCAATTCTTTATTTACAATAAAAATTAAGTGCTGTTTACACTCTTTTTCTGTATTATGTTTGTACTTTGGCACACTCTCCCTAGTCCCATATAGAGGAGATTTCTGATAATTATCATTTCCAGGGCCTTAAGATAAATTACTTATCCATCCCTGAAGACTAACCCTTGTCTTAGTATGAAACCAATCATACTGTTAGGATTTCCTGTTGTGTCCCTTGGCTGCGCCCAAGTACACAACATGCGCAAAGCGCACTCTTTCACAGGACCAGGAGAAGTTGCAGCGGGACAGGAACCAGAAAACCATGAGCAAGAGACGGGTTTGGCCTCAATTTTACAACACATCTTGTTTGGTAGCAGAAGAATTTGAGACCACATAAAGGATTTAGTTTACCAGGGCCTCAGTTGTGGTTGATGGAGAATCCCAAACTGCTAAATCCTGTGCAGTTTGGTCAACTGCTAACCACAATACTAAAAGCTTATTTACTTCAGGAACATTGATGGTTTGAAATAAGCCAGAAACTGAGGAAGAAATACTGGCAGGGGACTAATACCCTGATGAAAGGCGTACAACTTCTAGTAGACTTTTAGCTCCTCAGCAGATACATACACAGTATTTAACAAAGTGTATAAGGATGCACTCTTAGTTAGCATACATGGATTGCGCTCCACTGCAGACAACAGCCATTTGCACACTTCCATCAAAACCTTTGTCAAAACATGATAAACCTGAGATTTATGACTAAGAGTGGAGCCAGAATATGATGATAAAGCTGATGCAACTTTGCAAGAAATTTTTTGATGGGCAGAGCAGAATGATAGTCTGGATGCCAAAATAACATGGCGTGGCAGAAATAGGAAACAGATGGCCATTCTCAACAACTGCAACCAGAGATGAAAACCACAAATTAAAGAAAATTACAAACTGAAAACTCAGAAAAGAACTGATGCAAATAAACATGGTGAATGCAGATATCTCAATGGAGCAGGAGAAAGGAAACAAGAACTCATGACAAACTGCTCCCTAAACTCAGACGTAGAAGAGTTGAGTAATGTGACAGAAATCACAGGATAAGAAGAAGTTGTCTCCATGTGGTGGGGAATCACCCACCAAATTCATATAGAGTTAATGATTAGCCACCAATGAAGCTTCAAATACTGTTTTGTAAAAGTTCCAAAAGATACACTGGGGTTCAACAAGATGATTAAACCCAACTAAAAGAGTCCTAGATAGATGGCCTAGGAAAGATTGAAGTGTCTTCAGCATAGAACTATGGACATTGAAAAGATATATCTGTCTCAGTTTCAGATTCAGCAAGAAAGACACCAAGATTTGGAGGCATTGAAGTAACATTTGGCAGAGGCAACAACAAAGTACCCAAGGCAGGCCCCATCTTCCAGTAATAATTTGACTCAGGATCAAGTTATACGGGATGTAGCAAAGTAGATTAACTACTGGATGCATTGTTAAATAAAAGTTAGACCAGGAGAATATTTGGGTATATTGAGTAATTTAGGGAGGACTCACCTCTTAAGAGTTGAACAGTGAAAATTTTCCAATATGTACCAAATTTTGACTAAGAAATACCACCTGGATCCATGGCTCCTATTCTGTCTACATCATCTAAAGAGTACCTTGTCCAGTACACAAAAACCCCTTGAGTGATTAATTTCTGCTGACCATTCAGATAAATGAGGTTGTATTGAGTGACTCTCAGATTACGTTTATTTATCAGTGTCAACCTACATGGGGTGATTGAATCCAGCTGACCAACTGGGGCAGCAGTGACCCATTTTGATCAACAGTTTGATTTAACTCTGTCAATTTGGTTAACTTGGTTAACAGTTTGCCTAACTTCTGAGCCTTGTGATTAGGACAGGTAATTACAGGCATTATAGAAACTACTGTGACATAAGGAAGCTGCATCTTTAAACAGCTTTTTACTAGGTATGAGACCAGGAACACATACTAGCAGACTGCCATCACTCATGGGGTTTCACTAAAAAGATCAGTGATAAAGATCATTAAAAGCCAAAAAAATTAAAGTCCAAGAGATATAACTTCATACTCATCTTTGATTATAGCTTTTACTAGCTATGGACTAGAAACACATACCAGCAGGCTGCCGTAAAAGAGTGAAGCTGAGTGTAGCACAGCTTTGCTCTTTTGGAAGCCTGTCTGCCCATCTTTTTTTACCAGCTATAGACTAGAAATTCATATCAGCAGCTACTATCATTAATTGCTTTTTAACAGCTACAGACTAGAAATGCATACCAACAGGCTGCCGTAAAAGAGTGAAGCTGAGCGTAGCACAGCTTTGCTCTTTTGGCAGCCTGCCTGACACATCTTTCCTTTTACCAAATTGAATATAAGATAAAGATTTTAGAAGACCACTGAATTAAAAAAAAAACAAAAAAAGGTTTTCAGCTAGGATACTTTCAGGAAATTCTTCCCTGACTACATTCATTATGTGGACACCATTCTACAAGACACCAAAACAAAGAAAACCAACAACCAAGTTTTGGACATCAGTTTGAACTCTGGCTTGGAGCCAGACGGGGATCAAACCCAGAACCCTTAGGACAAACCTAGTGTTAGTCTAAAATCAACTGTTTAATATATATTACCTATTTATGTTGGTCCTATTCATTTGACTTCCACCCCCACTTTTGTTTCTAGTTCCACAATTGTTAGTACTCTACTAAGCAACATCACTTATTGCTCAAACACTGATTGGCTGCCTGGACCACTCTTGACACTCACGGAACCAAAGGATCTATATTTGAATAAGGCTCCACATTGATTTTACAATGATAATAGCCAAAACCACCGCTTAATTGTGGTTGTTCTTGTGGCTTGTGTTTTGAACCTATCTATGCAACAGATTATTTACAATATTATTAATCTTCATATACAAGCACTAATGGTAAAGACAATATCTTCAACTATAAATTTAGTGAAACTTGATTTTAAATCCCATCATTTTCATTTATTCTCTTAACTGTTTGTAGCTCACCACTGGAGTATTCAAGTGAGCTCCACTTATTATTTCTACCTGTTCCAACAATAAAGATTATCTTTCCTACTCAGTTTGCACACACTCCTATTTGAGTTCCTCTTAGAACCATGAAGGGAACTTATTTCCTGTTCTGGTTTCTAATTTCTTTTCTGTCTGTGGTCCTTGCCCTGGAAGGACCAACCTGTACCACTGATTGGCACAACTCTTCAACAGATGATTCCCACCAAGAGGAGTCCCTTGCTAATGGTTGGTTTAAGTATCTCTCTGGACATTGGGGGAGAAAATTCCACTATGGCCACTCTACCACCCCTTCTCCCAAAGCTGAGATTTCCTTGGTTAGACCCAACATGTCCTTCCACCTGTTGGTGTACCTAGTAGGGTACTACCTCTTAGGAAGGTTTAGTTCCCTTATGGGGAGATTTGCATTCCTAGGCCAATTCGGACACTTTACAAAGGTTACGGTTCCCATGGGTTTGGTTATTGCAGGGCTAGACTTAGGGCTTTGGCCCACAAGATTGGGGATTTATTCCCTTTCGAGTGGGTCCCTGACAGATACCTGGACGTGTACCTAGGTGAGATGCCGTAAAAGGGCAAAGCGGGTGTAGCTCAGCTTTGTTCTTTTGGCATCCCACCCGCCACACGGTGCTTGTTTGTGAGAAATAGATCTTGTACCAGTGCTTTAGATCCAAATTGTTTGCCCAGGGGCCAGTCATTTAGTTGAAGTCTAAAGATTAGATTTTAGTGTTTTGTGTGAGTTTGTCACCCATCAAAACTTGTATGTTATTGATGCATATTTTGAGGGAAATGGAAGTGAGTTAAAGGTTCTACTTTAAACTCAGATGCCAAGACCACTGAGTGCACCAATAATGAAAAGTCTAAAATGAACATAAGGAAATGTGTGACTTAAAAAGGCCTCAGGGCGGATTTTCTCTTTAACATCCCAATTTATAGGCGATCTTTTAACCTACGGTTCATTTTAATGGGTTGAAATCAGAAGTCTGACTTGGAGCATCCAGTTTTATTTGAATGATTGTTTTGTGATGAGATATTTTGACCGATCCAGAATATAAATTTGGCCCCATTTAAGACCATTCTACCAAAGTATCTTAGTCATTTAAATAAAATAGGACTGCCACCTATAGCTCTAGAGCCATACTGCTATGAAGCTAAGTCTACAGCAGATGACTGAATGATTCTCAGACCAATATAACTCTTTACAAAGACAATGTATCCATACTACGATTCCTTTAATGCTGAGCAATTTAAAGCCTTCACCTTTAGGTTACACCGAGAATAAGGAATAGGGATAAAGTGGTAAGATTTGTGTTTACCGAGGCAAAAGACTTGCAGCAGTACGTGCCATGGCAGCAGAGCCTCCCGGTAGATATGAAACAAAATACCTGGAAAGCAATGCGAAAATAAGATCAAATTTAGAATAAAGGGTTCTAGAATTTAGGCAAGTAAAATTTACAAACAAGACTTACCATATGAGAGCAATCAGCTGGACTATAAAGAATACTATAGACAGTAAAAACGATACATACTTAGGAAGATTAATATCTTAATCTAAAGGCGGCTTACTATCAGGGAAAAGAATAAACAGCAGCCCATAGAACCAAAGTATGACAGTGTAAAGGGCATGCGTTCTCTTGAGAAAACATGCGAGAAATGTGATTTCGGACCCTTTAAAAAGCCGAAACTATAGAAAAGAAAGGTTCTAGATCCAAAGAAAATATGAATACCTGATGAAAATCAAAAGGCTGCCAAAGGTAAAACTAAGAGAAAATTTTGTTGGGTGAAGGATTTTAAAGGCAGACTAAACGTATAAATTAACTTTTGTAAATATAGTAAGGTACCAAAGAGAGCATAAGCATTCCTGAGATTGCACAAATAGCGAAGCCTGTCCAGCGCTAAATTGAAATAGTAAGTTAAAATAGCAGGTAAAAATAAAACTAAAAAGAAAAGACAGGCATAATCTTTCAGCAAAGCATTTAAGATCATTCAAAGGCGTGATACACTCTGAGACAGAATAATAAGATTAAATTACCTGCATTAAGGTAAGCTCAAACCATTCAGGCTCAGACTGTGAAGAGTTTGCAGCAAATGGGGAAGTGTTTACAGGAATGTAGCGGTTTGTGGTTGATGAGAAAGAACTAAACATCCCTGAAGTGGTATCAGATACGCGTGTTGAGAAGTTTTGCCAAGTTGAATTTCCGCTCGAAGCATTTCGGGAGTAATTGCTCATTAGATTTTTTGAGGTAATATGTAAATAGATATCACTAGAGAAGTAAAAAGCGCTCGTGCAAAAAGCTTTAAGATGCTTGATATTTGAGTCGTGACGCTTTTTAAAGTACGCACAACTAATCCTGGAATAAGTTTTGAAGGAGCTAGTAGTTTATTTATTGAGAGGTACTGTAAATTCAGAACCTGAACGTAAAAATGCGGGATTGTCAAATCCTTGGTCCAAATTTCGAATCACTTTTGCGGGCAACTCAGCTGAGTGAAAAATAAAATATTTAATAAAATCAAACATTTAATTTGACTTTTTTTGATTTATTTAAATTGGCAAATTTTGAATCTCTTGAGCAGATAACTCAACTAACAAAAGACAAAACCCAGCAAACAAATGCGGGATACATGAATCAGAAATGCGGGATTCTAATGTACGATTTGAGATTTCCTGTATTTCAAACAAATCATAGACATCATGTAAAACTTAACGAATCTGAAATTGCGGGATTGTCAAATCCAAGAACCAAGTTTCAAATCATAATTGCAAGGAATTTGAAATAAATATAATTTATGGGTGTCTCAAAAAGGATGCCAAAGGATCTAGAGTGGATTTGTGCTGATTCTTTTAGGAATCATAGGCATTCTCAAAAATCACCCTATTCCAATTTAGGATGGCTAAAATTTAGATCATAATATTCACAAAATTAACATATATAACAATAAAATTGACTAAAATATACATTCCTCTTCTTGAGTTTAAAATTTTAATAAAAATTTATTATGTCTTCTTTCAATAACAACCAAGTCAACGAGCTGTTCCCTGGCCTTGACAAAATTATGCAGGGCTACACTGGGTCTCTTAATGGTGAAGCCTCTGTCTATGGCCACTCCCAACCTGCAGGCCCCTCCGCAAGCCCCACCCAGGAGTCTGTTCTTTCTCCTGCAACTTCCAGCATGGCCCTGTTTGCCCACCATGCACAGGCAGCTGCCAACCCAAATCCCTTATCAGCAATGGCATCTGGAACCAGCCATTTTAGCCATGGGGTCACCCAGAGAGCCCAGGACCCCAAAACAGCCAATCAGATGGCATTGACCAGTTCCCATGATGAACACATCCCTCCCCCAGCCAATCAGCCTGCAAGACGCAGAAGAAAACTAATCACTCTGGAGATTGTTCTCAAAATGGTTGAAAAGCAAGGGAAGCTTATGTCCCTTGGGGAAATTGCGGCTGCAATGGGGTTTGCAAAGTCCACTGTGGCTGCAACCCTGCGAGCCCACGCCAACTGTGGCCCCCCTACCAAGAAGACCCCAACTGGCGCCCGTACTTCAACCAAAGGTGACACAGCCCATCCCCTTATGATGGCCATTATGGAACGTGACCCATGGATGCCCCTGGTCCAGGTACGTCTCCAGTTGGGACTCCACGGCATCTTCACCAACAAAAGAACGGTGAATTTGTGGATGCACAGAGTTGTGGTTGCTGCTAGAATCTTGTCCAATCAAGTTCTCAGTGGCCCCATTTTGGTGGACACTGACCCCTACAATTCAACTATTATTAATTTTATCAAAGGAAGGGCAATGAGGGCCCGTAATGACGTAATCTTCCTGTTGTATGCTAAGATATCTGCAAGTATCCAAGACTTTGGAGAGAAGCGTATCCAGTCTGACGTGTACAAGCGCGGCCCAATATTGTATTGGTTTGTTGGGGTTTTATTGGCAGTTTCCCCATTGGGCGTCAATTATTACTCAGCAATATTGAACACCGCAGATGGGTATGCCTACCAGACAGAGCTCAAGGCCATGCTGGAGGAGTGGGCCACACAAAACACTGTGCACACAGTTGTACTGAGTGCGGAGATGGAGCAGCAGGAATGGGCTACCCAAGAAATCAGGGCTGCAGGGCATACCTGCTGGTCCTACCCCATCAACTACGCCAACATGCATCTTGCAGATGTATGTCTCTACAATTTTGGTTCCGCCCTCAGGCGCTTAAAGCCTGCCACCTACAACAAACTATGCACCCAAATTGATAAGGGGTATGAGCTTTTCCCTTCTGCGTCTGTCCAGGACTTATTTGATCTCATCATCTTCTATGCAAGTGATAGTGATAAGTCCAGAAAGGACCCCTGTCTCCCCCCACGCCAGTCCATCCGTTTTGTCAAGCCAGTATATGTGACGGAAGAAGAATTCGAGCAATTGAAGCAATCAGCTCTTGCTGCCCCTTCCCAGTCAACAAACCCTGCCTCCCCCCCACCCCCCCATCAAGCCACCTGCCTTCCAACCCTGACTCCCAAACCACCACCCATTCCCTCCCCACTATCTCTGATGCCGCCTCTTTCACAGGCGCAGATGAAGGCAATGTTCATTCTGCCCATTCCCTCCCCTTCCCGTCCTTTGATTAGTAAATAAATCTTTTCTTTGTGACAACTTATTAAAATTGATATCTCTCTTTCAATTCATAATTAATAATATTTTCTTTTTACATTATCAACATTTCCCATAATTAATACAATGTTGTACATTTTACAAATAGCTTAAAATTATGAGCATACATATTTTTCATCATCATTAATAAATTAAAGACAATAAACGTAAATATTGCATTAGAATATTGCAGTTAGACGTCAACTCTTGATATTTTGATATTATGTGCATAACTCAATGCATTTTGTTTAATAAAATCCATTGTAAACTTGGCCTTTTCCATTATAATTTAATGAAATGGATTGTGTTTATATTAGGACCATTAACGCTTAGTACAAATATTGAAAATTAGTGCATTTTACAGCCTGTATATTTACCTATTGGTAATAATTCTGTAAACCTTTCAGTTGGATTTTGCAAGGTAATAATGTAATGTGTTAATAGAATACTGTTTATTGTCATTAATTGGCTGATTTTCTTTGCTGTGGCAATTGTGCATTTTCTGATATTTACGCACTAGTATCCAATTGGTTGGCTTCACATCCAATTGCACAGGCAATAGGAAAACAAGCCGCCACCCCAAGACTGGATGTGGTCAGGGTGGCGGCTTGTTTTCCTATTGCCTGTGCAATTGAATGTGAAGCCAACCAATTGGATACTAGTGCGTAAATATCAGAAAATGCACAATTGCCACAGCAAAGAAAATCAGCCAATTAATGACAATAAACAGTATTCTATTAACACATTACATTATTAACCTTGCAAAATCCGACTGAAAATTTTACAGAATTATTACCAATAGGTAAATATACAGGCTGTAAAATGCACTAATTTTAAATATTTGTACTAAGCGTTAATGGCTCTCTAATATAAACACAGTCAATTTATTTTAAATTGTAATGAAAAAGACCTAGTTTACAATGGATTTTATTAAACAAAAATGCATTGAGTTATGCACATAATATCAAAATATCAAGAGTTGACGTCTAATTGCAATATTCTAATGCAATATTTACGTTTATTGTCTTTGATTTATTAATGATGATGAAAAATATGTATGCGTTGAAGATAGTACTATAAAAACCAGTTTTTTGATGGAATTCAAAAAAAATGTCAACAATCTATAACTTGATCAACAAATTAGAAGCACACCTGCAAAAGGTTGTTGAAATAGAAAGAAATATCAGGGAAATAGTGACAGGAAAGCTGGGTAACAAGGGCCAGCCACTAATCCAGTCAAAAGAAGATGCTCTGGATAAATTGGGAAATATTATAGATGAAAAGAACAAAGAAGCATTACTTAATCTACAGGGAACAATTTTATCAAGTCTGAAGTTCAACAACACGGCCTACAATTTGTGGGAGTTCTGGCAGGGGGCCAAAGAAAACAATAAGATCAAACTAATTGAAGGAACAGAAATTCAAAAGGAAATCAACACCAATGAAGAGGAAAACAATCAAATGGAAACAGATGAAAATGAAACACAATCAAGAAGCAGAAGCGCTTCAAGAAATACAGAAGCTTTATCAAATGAAAACCAAGAAGAAACACAAGTTGCAAGAAAGATAAGAAAAATTCAGCCTAGAAAAATTAATGAAGAGCATCCAACACTCATGAAGTTTGCTGAAGTGGCGCCTGTGGCTGAGGGGGCCACAGGGGAAACAATTAGTAAGTCTTTTTATGTTTTACTTATATTTATTTTAGTCATCACCAGGAATGGGGATGAGGTTGCAGAAGTGGCAGCTTATACGCTGAGTTGGTTTTACGGGGGTTACCAGTCACTGGTGGCCCCTGTAAAACAAATAAAAAAACCAAATAAATAAAATAATTCAACAGAATATGAATATTTTTTTAATATTGAAGCTCAAGATAGGGAATATTCACCACCTGCGGGGTGCTTGCCATGGATAAGGGAAGCATATGAACTAGGATCAAATATCAAATATCAAAGAAATGAATGAAATTTGCGGGGATATCAAACTGAACTTTGATGAATACATATACAAAAGCATTCAAAGATTCCCCTTCACAAACATCAACAAATATGAAAAGAATTTAATAAAAACAGACTTTCAAATAGGAAATGAATATTTGAAATCTGCAATTTTTAATGAAGTTTTTAAGGCACTATAAAATAAAGTTGGGGATGCAGTCCTCGTGAATAATTTTAAACCTTTATTAATATTGTTTGCCAAGGCCTGGGGGGCTGATTCAAGTTGGGCGCCCCCAGAACCCTCTTCAAGTTCAATCAAACATCCTATATTAATAGGTTAGTTCAAACTTTCAAAAAATTATGCATGTTCTTGGAAAAGTATACCTTGCAGAGAATCCACATTGCGGTATACCTGGGAATCCTCCTACACTGCATATTAAAAACCAACGTCAAAAAGTTGGAGGATGTACCTATTCACATGGATATTTGCTGTGTAGCCCTCAACCGCCAGAAGACACCACGGGGATATAGGACAGTCGAGCACGTCCTGTATGACTCATTTGCATTGGCAACGCTATACGGGTACTACGTGCCCCCCAAAAAAACCTACTAGTTGATTCCCTCACCCGCCTGCCTTTTATCAAACAATCAACAACCACTGGGGTACAGGGCGCCACCCCTCTAGCAATTGCATCCAGGGTTGTCCACCATGTACAGAAGAGTATGTGGATCCAATTAGATGCATTAGCTGAAAATTTAATTTTGGGGTATAATTCCCCGGAATAATTGCATTCCCTTTGCAATTAGCATCCCCCAATAAATATTTTCCCCTTGCAAATTATTTTTTTTACTTTTTATATTTTAATACTAAATTTTTTAATACTGAAATATGTACTATTAAAATTTTACTATAAAATTTTTAATATTACATATTTAAATATTAAAAAATTATGTATCTAAAAGTTACTATTAAAATTTTAATAATACATATTACAATATTAAAATTTTTAATATCAAATATTTTGATATTGAATAAATCACGATTTAATAAAATTGTTATATTTTGATTATTTAAACTTTAATATTTAACTTTTAAGATTTATAATTATAATTTTACTTTTAATATTTTAATTTTTATTTTAAATTTTAGTATGTAAATTATAATATTAATATATCTAAATATATTACAAGACATTAGTTAAAGTTGCAACCACGTCAAATATTAAAAATAAGTTAAAAATGTTTTTATTTATTAGCTCGTCAAGTACGGGTTTATTTATCACATAGATAAACATTGAGAATTGAATTTATCTGCATCATGTGGCCCGCTCCACTATTGTTCTAAACAAATGATTGTTTAGAACTCAAATTACCTTTCCCTTGTAATGTGATTTGGTAAACATATTTGATATACTTGACCTGTGTCCTAAGTACTAATTAGTAAGCAATACATGAAAATCATTGGTGGTTGTGTTGTGTGGCTATAGTGGCACTGAAATAACAAGGATCAGATGATGACATGCAAGGTCCAATTTGTGGCTTAAAAAAGCCAAAGTACCATCAACAATTCACAATTATTTAAATAAACTAATTTATTTCTATCTTTTTTTAATTTATTCATTTGTTAGCGCAAAAGCCAATAATAATATTCAGTGCATTATAATAAAAATATTTGTCCTCATACCTAGTATAATTAATTTTACTTACCTTTTCTATGTATTCTTATATGTCTATAATACATTCAAACGTCACATTATTATATATAAATAATAATTATTGAGTCCTAATAAAAACAAACTAAATAAAATTAAAACTAAATAAAACCCAGAGCGCCCATTTATCTGATTGGCTCGGAGGCCAGGGCTTTTGGGAGGAAGGATTCTGAGTGCTCATAGAAAGCCGCCACCACATTGGGTGGCATTGCAAATTGGCTGATCTCGAGAATGTTGAAGAGATCCTCTGTGTCCTGAGGGAGGCCTTGTTTCACCTTATTCTTGATCCAACCAAACACCTCCTTGATTGGATTCAGAAATGGAGAATAAGGCGGAAGGAAGAGGAGTCTCATTGGGCAGTCTGCAAGGCAGTGGCTGGCAGAATGGCTGTTTTTGTTGATGGGGGGAACTTGGACACAACCAGATCCACTTTGTGGAGCCCAACATTATCAAGCACAACAATGTTGGTTGTGCCGCTGTAATTTATCCAAAGGTACTCCTTGACAGCTTGGAGAAAATTGAGAAAGGTCCTGCTGTTATGGGAGCCTTTAATCATCTGATACTGGTCCAACCTGTGAGGACCAAGAAGCGCAATCATGGAATAGGTCTGGGAATGGACAGCTGCACAATGGGCTATGCTGTCCTTGGACCCCTTCTTGACCCACCCATGCCTAGACCTGAGTGAGGAGGAAAACAACAATTTGTCAATATAGAAGAACTGGACATTCCCAGTCTCCTTTAGTGCCAGATATGTCTTGGCATAAATGCGTCAATCCTTGATGGTCTTTTCACTGTTCCTATTGTATAGGGAAACTCCGAGCACCTTCCACAAGAAGCCCAAATCAACCATTGCTTTGTAAACAAGGGTTTTAGAAACAGAAAGCCCAAACTCTGTGGCAAGAATTGATTGGACAGCAAGTGTGTCCAGGTGGCAATCCTTGGCTACCCACTGCTTGATTGCATCAATATGAATGGGCTGAAGGAGTTTGGGCTGCCGCTTAGCCTTGGTGGATTTAGCAATTTACCTGGTGTTGCCATACTTGGTGTTGATGTTGGCAATGTATCTGGCCGTGACACCAAATTGGGACGCAATATCCCAAACTGCCATTCCCCTGTTCAAGCAGTTGAGGAGAGCTTCACGCTCACTATCCGTCAACTGACGCCGGCCCTTGGCAGGTACCACGGCATCCTGGCTACCAGGCATAACACAGGGGATGGGGACCTTTGTGTAGAAGGTGGGATCACGCTTGCTTGCAGTGGCACAGTCAATGGTTGAATACACAATAGGTGCAGATGGTTCCTCAGTTGTGGCCAATGGCTGATAGGAGGTGTCAAAGATGCGGGGGCAAGAAGTAGCAACTCTTGGGTCAAGAGTGCAGGGCCGGGTGACAACTGGGTATACAGTGGAGGTGTAAGTAACCTCAGTGTTCCCGGTGACCCTGGTGTAGGAGACTTTGGTAGCAGGCCTTGAAAGTGGCTTCTGCCTGGGATTCAAGCTGGTAGTTCTGGCTTGGGATGTGGGAGGTGGTTGGCTGGCAATGACACCTTGGGAGGCCTGTGTATTGGCATGACTCCCCTCAAGTTGGGTTCTGGGTCTGTTCTTGGACCCTCTGGGATGCCCTCGTGGACAGGCTGCCCCACAGGCTGGTGCAGGAGCAGGTTGAGAATGCAATTGATGGTCCATAAAAATAAAATAAAATAAAAAATATATTTTAGATTAAATATGTATTTATTTGGAGTTATTGGTTTAGTTGTGGGTAGTTGTTTTCTCTTGATTTAGCCTTGAATAGTAGCAGAGTTTCATATATCTGTGATTTGAAGTGAATAATATTGTATACTTTCCAGGTTTGGATGATTTTAAAGTTTAATAACTTTTTATGTCTAATTATGGTTATTGAGATTGGATTTTTCATTTGATTTTAGTTGTGGTGGAGCTTCTTTATTTGGGTTGGTGTTTCCTAGTGTGCTTACTGTACATTAAATTTGGATTCCAGTTCCTGCAATTAATATCTGAGTTTACTAGTGGCATTCAAAAGTGATTTGAAATTTGGTTCTTGGATTTGACAATCCTGCAATTTCAAAAAACATAGTAAACTTAATGAAAATGGCTGATGGATTTGAACGCTTCAAATCTGATTCCAGTTAATTCATTTTGTCCATTGGAAATATGCAGTTTGACTTGAACTTTGCAAAGTGTCTATGAGTTCCCGCATTTTCAAATATTCAAATAAATACTCAAAAAAACCAATTTAATTAAAAAAAGGCCATCCCGCAAAAGTGATTCAAAATTTGGACCAAGGATTTGACAATCCCGCATTTTTATGTTCAGGTTCTGAATTTACAGTAAAAAGGATATGAATTTGAAAGATTCATTCATGTTTAAGCAGTCATTGCTGTGTTAAAGCAAGTTTATTAAAAAAATAGTCAAGAGAGATATTAATTTGAGAATATATAGCTTTCAACTTAGATGACACATTATTTAATTTTTCCATCAACCCCAGTGCCTTCATTTTAACGCCGTCCTTGAACCGTAATAAAAGTACTGTTCCTTAAAAAATTAATTCATCAACCCTATTATTACCCAAAAAATAATTCATTAGTCCATTAAAGCTTTAGGGAACCCTTTTAATTAGCATGATTTAAACAAATGGGTCATTATTTTAGGGATTAGGCCATTTTTTAATACACATGCTGCTCAAGTTGCAGCATAAAATAGTTCAATTTAAAAAAACAAATGTTTATATTTAAAACAGCAATAACTCAAGGAAATTTAATATTTTTCACACTGTAAGCTATCAAAACAAAGCTAAGAATCTTATATTTATATTAGTTTTAAAATATTAATATGTATACTATATTAAATATTAAAGCAAAATCAATTTAAAAGAGCATATGCCAGATTGTATTATATTATGTTAATAATGAAATAAAGTAGATTGATTTAAAGCTAAATAAGCTTGAAATTTTACTAATTAGAATATACTTTTTATTTTAAAAAATTAAAGATAAGATCAAGAGCATTCTTTTCAAAAAAATTTATTTAAAAAGCTCAATCTTTTAGGATTTTATGGTAGTTTGAAGTTAGGATGTTTTTTATCACTGTTTAGATTAATTTTAAGGTTCAAGTGAGCTTCAAACCTCAAACTAAGCATATTTTAAATGGAATTCTTTGATATTTTATCATTTTAAAAATATGTGGAAGAGTTACAATTAACTGAATACATCATTTTAATTGATTTACATTGATTACAAAGAGGACATGATGTAATAATAATGATTAGCTACTTCACATACATCACTTGTGCATAAAAACTGGGTATTTAATTAATTCTACAAACATAAATTCAAGTTCACACTATAGTAAAATCTATCACACACTTTCTTTCATAATGGTGTCATTTAGCTTGGTATATAAGAGCTAAAGCACCACAAAGCTTCTAATCCAAAAGACTTCATTCAAAGGCCACATTCTGATCAGAACTACTCCATCATTAAGGCACATTTCCGAGATCTGACCTAATTACAGATTCAAAATACTACCATGTTCTCAGTTAAATTTACTTCTGCCATGCTACCCTTTTTCCTAGGGAGCTTCAACAAAAAGAGAAAGAATTGCAATGTTAAAAAAGGCATTCCTCTTTATTGCTGGTGATGATCTTGATAATTTCATCAAGCACTTCCTTACTCAAACTGAATTTGGGAAAGTTCAGTTCCTGCCAACTATTCAAAATCAAAAAAGAAATGAGTTCATTAAAAAATTAAAGGAACTCATGAAATCTTCTCCCCAAAAGCATCTCCTAGCTTTGCAATCTCTGGTTACTTCCAGTTACTCTTTAAAAGAGCTTAATGATATAGGGTTTAATATAACTAAAAGTGAGTTTGAATACTCAAGAAAAATAAATAAAAATAAAAATGTAAGCTTAAACAAAAAAGCCAAAATAATAATAACTATTCATTAAAAAAAAGAAATAAAAAAATAAAATTACTGGGAAATTCTTTTAAAACAAGCCAGTTAACAAAAAGTGCCTGAAAATTTTTATAAAGATATCAAAAAAGAAATGAGTGATTGCTCAACTGAAATTAAATACTCTTCACTAAAAACAAAAAAGAAATATATGAAAATATGAGAATTAAAATTAAAATTTAAAATTCAATTTCTACTTACTATTGTCAGGGCCCAGAGGGTCTTGACTGGTTTCCAACTGACTGAACTTGATATTTAAACTAAAACTAAATTAAAACTTTATTTCAAGGCTAACTTAGAATGATCACAAGATGATCATTGGGGGAATTTTCTCTTTATACCACTTGACTTGGGCCTTCAGACTCTTCTTGACTCTTCTAGACGGCTTCAGTGGCTCTACTTGTGGCATCAGACTGGAGGTTTGGCTCAACTTCTGAATAGCATCAACAATGTTTCTGAAAGTTAGTTTATATATCATAATTGGCACATTCAGCTCATCTAAAAATACTCCCAATTGATTCTTCTGTCCTTTGGCTTTGGAAGGCAGGTTTGGAAATCCAAACCCAGTCCCTAGATGGCAAGTTATGCTTGAATGACTAATATGACGTATTTCTAGTGCAGGGCTCTGCAGCATAGGCTGATGCTTATCTAATTTTAGCACTATTTGATTCTCCTTGTCTGTGGCTTCAAAACGCGGGTTTGGCTGTCCAAACACAATCACTAGAAGACGAGCTATGCTCACATCCCATATCAATGTATTCTTTGATCCAGGACCCAATATTTTCGCCAATTTGCACTGTTTGAATGTGTCAGTTGGTTCTGATACTTTAACTGGCTGTATCTTGGGACCTAGGGCAGCTAGAGACAATTCCAAGGAGTCATTTTGAAGCTTATAGTCAGGGGCATCTTCAGAAATTACTTGGAAAAGACATTTACCAACAAGCTTTTCAGGCCGGATCCTGACAACTATAGTTATATTCCTAAAAATATACTGTAAATTCAGAACCTAAAGATAAAAATTTGGGATTGTCAAATTCTTTTGCATGAACTCACCAAATTAATGGAGTAATTTTCATCCCAGAACAACTTACTTTTTTATATAAAAGGATGAAAAATATTCTAGTAAATTGGTGAGTTTACGCAAAAGAATTTGACAATGCCGCATTTTTACCTTTAGGTTCTGAATCTACACTAATAAAAAGTATAAAAAAAATGATATGGCAATATTTGTGATTTAAAAAATTCACTAGAAAAAAAGAAGAAATGATGTGAAAGTAAAAACTTAACATTACCAGAATCTATAAACAATGACTTAAAGACTATTAATCAGCACCACAACTTTTGTGTTCATCAAAATAGGGAATATAAAAAATATATCAATGAATTAGATAACAAGTTGTTTGTTGTAGTTATAGAGTATTTGAAAGCTTAAAGGTTAGAAGTGGTCTAATTGAGACCAATAATTGTTTATATTCAAAAAACCTATCTCTTTATTGGGGCTTGCATTAGTTTTAAAGAAAACAATAAAATTAAATATGAACATCATGATTTTCTATCTCAAATATTATCACATGATTCTTTTTTTCAGGTGAATGTTTTATAAAACTTCTTAAATTAGAAAAGATTTAAAAATATAAAATATAAAATTATGGACTGATAATTAAAATCATTTTAGATCATATGGATTTTTATATTACTAATTTAAAGAGGCACCTAAATATATTAAGGGTTCTATAAAATATAATTGTTTTATTGAATGTCATGAAAAAGCATTGTTGATGGTCACTTTGGCGTGATATCACAAATGTTAAAGAAAAAAGAAAATGATCTTTATATTAACAATATTAATGATCTTAAAAATATTTGTGAGCAATAAAAAAAGAAAAAATTATACAATTCAGCTTTATATGGTTCAATTGTTTCTCTAAAAACATTTTTATATTTATGAAAAAAAGTTATTCCTATAATAAGGGAACTTTAAGTTAAAAATCCATGCATTAATCTTTCATATTTGATGAAAGATGAGAAGTTATATATTTCACCTTTAGATTATGAAAGTTTCTCAGAATATTCTGAGATAAATTATCATTTGAAATTATTTTATGATACCAGAGAAACAAAAATATCAGAAGATGCTAGTGATGTATTGGGGCAAGTTCATTAAGTAGGGCAGTTTACTAGAGGATGTATTTTAAATAGAGTTATCAGTCTTTCAAAAACAACAAACTTTTTTCTATAAAAAACTAAGAATATTTATGATGGGCCAAAGATAGGTTAATAGCATTTATAGCTTTGGGGCTGCTATTACTGTAAAGTTACTCCCCCTTTGGCTTTAAATAGGACAATTCCCCCCGCTGTACAAAGAAAACCTCTCAAAAATCAGTCAAACCGCTCAATTCTTTTGAGAATTTGGCTCACACTGTGGATTAAAGATTTTTATTGGAACACCCTGTAGACTGTTAGGAAGCCAGGTATAGGTAGAGGCATTGGTTGGCTTGGGACAGAATACAGCCGGGCCAGAGGGTAATGCCCACCATAGGATGGGTGCTAACTTGATAATATAGGATACAGATTGCCCAAGCAAAAACCAGGGCCCTGAATTAGGCACCATAGTGTCTACCATTCCCGCCAAAGTAATGTAGAGTACTCCAAACAGTTGGGTGGACGTAGTCTCAGCCGCAGTGCGGGTCTCCATTGGGCAGTCAGGCTGTGGGGTTAAGGGCGGAGTCATGGGAACAAAGTAGGTAGGCAGATAATTGTACTTGTCTTTGAACAATAAGGGCGGCACTTTGATCCTCTTTCCTTCAGTCCTATGTATTCAGTTTCTCTAGTTCTTGCCAAGGAATTGGCAATGAGGATGGTCTCTAAGTTGTACTCCACATAGGCAGGGTTGGGCGGGTATTTGGTAAAATGCACAGGTCCAAAGGGGGCTCCAAGGGGACGGTATAGTGCCTGGGGAGGGTCGGCAGGTTGGTCTCCAGAGGGGGTGGTTGCCTGATGGTCTACTTGGCTGGAGTTAAGATGGAAGATCACTAAGACTAGATAAGGTAAGATTTGTTCAAACCAAAGGTTTATAAAACTTTATTATCAAAAATGACAATATGGTCATCACCATACTGCCAGGGCTTTTATACCATGGGTCTTTGCTTCTTCAATCTTTGCAGGGTTCAGGTTTGCAGACAAGGCACTGGCAGGGCATTGATCTTGGCTTAGAGTCTTGAGGGCGGCAGATCCAGGTTGTGCCTGCTTTGGTGAATAGAAGTGGCAATGCTTTGTTCCGCCGCAACTGTTCACCACATCACCTGAGTAGTTCAATTGTACTACCCATTCTGGACAGAAGACTGACAGCTGCTGGTGGTCATTGGCAGAGTTAACAGTAGGTTTTGTTTTAACCTCCTTAAGACAAGCTACAACCTCTGCATATGTCCAGATCTTTGGTGGTGCAAGGTTGGCAGCAATCAGGTGACCATTTGGGGAATTGTCCTTGGGAGACTGACGGGTCTTGGAGTAACTTGTCAACTTGGGTTTGCAATTTAACAAGTTGGCAGGTTCCTGTCACTTTGTGTGACTCAAGTAGTCTTTGGAGGGTTGGGGTTCAATTCCAGGGTCTCCAATGCTGATTTAAAACCTCCAGTGTTGATGCTTGGCAGGTTGGCAGGTTTCTGTTCCCCCTGTTTGAGGTCATTTATCTCTGGTAGTCCAGGGTTTGACCCAACTGGCAGTTGGGCGGTTTCCTGTCCACTCTGGTCAACATAAGGCTTTCCCTGAGACCCAGGTTTCAATTCCCAGGTTTTCAATACAAGTATTGAAATGTCATTCATGACATAGACTCTCCTGCCTTCACTGCCCCACCCTGAAAGGAAACACTGATTAATTTAGCTTATTTGTTGGCTTGGATCAACCGTTGTTAAAGGCCATTAAAGCTGGACAATCAAAACAACCCTCATTGATGCTCCCAAAACCAAATGAATTTTCTGAACCTCAAGCTCCCCCCAGCCAATCAAAAGATGAGCCAGAAATTGTTGTAAAACCCTCCAGTTCTCCTGAACTTGCCCTAAAAAATTTCCTCCTCTAACTAATCAGACAACATGGTCTTGTCAGCTGACCAGCTAAACCTGAAATCATTCTCTTAAGGTCAAGCAGGGGACTTTTGGTACCTTGCTTGTTAATCCTATATCCACTATAAATTTTAAGGTTTTAAATTATTTTTTCTTTTAGAAACTCTATCTTGGAGTTCTTTGAGGTGCAGATGATTAGAGAATTTACTTTATTTCTTTATCTTGATCTCAGTTGTTCTGGCATCCTTTTTGAATCTCCTGAGCTTAATGTCAGTGTATAAGCATACACTTACCTGCTCTTGCTTTTAAAATAGCTGCTCAAATCTAGTTTTAAGTTAAAATTAGTATAAATATCTACTTTTACCTTGAAATTTTATAAATCCACTGCCCCCTTTGGCCTTGGATAAAGAGATTTTCCCCTGTCGTACAAAGAAATCTGCTCATAGCCCAGCTAAACCACTCAACTCGCTACAAGATTTGGCCCACACTGTAGACAAAAGATTTGTATTGGCATACCCTGTGAATTCTCCAGCTTCCACTGTTCCTTCCTTGGAAGAAACCCTGATAAATTTGGAAAACTTGCTGGCCTGGTGTCAACCTTTATTGAAAGCTATCAGATCCAGCCAATTGGGTGTTGCCACATTGACATCCAAAAGTTCAAGGGAATTCCAAGTGCTTGGAAATTCCTCCAGCCAATCAGAGAGTAACGCGGAAATTAAGATGAAGCCCTCCAGTCCCCTTAGCTCTGACCTAAAAATTTATCTCCCACCCAATCAGACTTGAGCTCTGAGGTCATGTGATTTTATCCAGCAGCACACCCCCCTTTTTACACAGCAAGGGGACTTTCAGTCCCCTGCTTGTCTATTCCCAATTTCAATAAACTTTTGAACTTGCTGCACTTTTAAAAATTTCATATAGGTCTTAAGACTCTGTTTTTGAGCCCCTATAATCTAGAGATTAAAAGTGTTAGTCTTTTTGTTGAAACTTACCCTGCAACCACCCGCCTCAAACCCAGCATCATTGCTGGGCTCTTCAGAAGAAGCTTGGACGTATAGTTGTTGCTCTTCTTGCTTTTGCTTTCAAAAGTTGACTTTGAACCTTAACATTTTAATTGAATTTCAATATAAAACTTACTTTTATTTTAAATTTTCTTTAATTTCCTTGATTTTGAACCCGTCTTTAATTATATTCATTTTTAAAGCCATCCAAGACCATTGCCAAGTCTTTCCTGTGCTCTCCTGGTCCCATTTTTCTTGCTTTTGTTTGTGGGTCCCATTTGTTGCACCAAAACTATTGCTTCTTACCCCAGAAACCCTTCCCACTTATTTGAAATTTTGTGGAGAACACAGTCATGATACTCCCAGTTCTCAAATTTGTTGTGTTTTCCTTGGCCCCATTTTTGTTACTTCTGTGGTCAACTTCACCAGAGTTATGGTCCAAGATCTCCTCTTCTGCTTGTCTTGTGGGTGATGACCTGTCCCATCTCCTGGATCTCCCTAGTGGTCTCCTGTTCTCTGGGGAGCTGTGGTAAGGAGTTTAACCTGCAACAACCTGGATCTGGAGCCCACCGGTTCCACCCAGTCTGCTCCTGTGGCCAAGGAGAGGTTGATGTCACCCATGTTCAGCCCTGAGAAGCACAACTTGGTACCCCCCAGGCTCCCATGGCGCCCCCTCCCGCTCCCACTTGTACGCCTTGGTTACTCACAGGTTTGGTGTTGATGGGATTGAATGCCTACTTTCCTCAGCTATCCCCTGTGTTGTCCCTGTGGTCCCCCCTTTATGCAGCTGTCCCAGTTCTCCACTGGGTGGTATCCTGGTGGTATATTGCACCAGGATGGGAGCCAAACTTAGTTAGTTTAGCCCCCCTCTCTTACAGAAATTGGTTTTGAATTGATTTACTTCAAACCCATCTTCCTAAGTGTTAATTTTAAAGTTGATTACAGATCCTCCCAAGCTATCCCCAAGGCATACAGGTCACTTTGCCTAAATTTCTTTGCAGCTACCTTTTTTGAACCCAATATCATAAGTTTGAGGAACAGAACCTGCACCAAAAGACTCCAATTTTTTCTGGGATCCTAAAAATGATACACCCACTTCTGATATTTGTCATGTTTTCTCTGGCCTTGGTCCTGCTCTTTATCTGGACCACCTCCCCAGATCTTTTAAGGCATAATTTCCTCTTCTTCTTGCTAATGATGAAGAGCCCTTATAGGCTTTTAAATATCTTTGAAAAAATCCCTGGAAGAGCAAATGACGTCCGCTCCTCTGGAGAGACCCCAGTCAAGAGTCTCAATTGCAATGACCTGGACTTGTATTATCCTGACCCCAATCTGAACCCCTATTCAGTTGAGGAAACCTCTGTGCTTTCCTCTTTCCTTCAAGGGGAGGAAGTTTTGGCTTCTCAGGAGGTGCCCAAAGCTCTAGGTCATACCCCCCACACATACTCCCTGGTTGCTCAGCGGCCTGGCGCTGATGGGGTTAAACTTATATCTTCCCCAGTTATCCCCAACTTCTTCCCTTTGGTCCCCTTTCAGAGCGGCCATCCCTGTGAGAGAGGGGGACTAAAACAAATAAGTTTGGCTCCCATCCTGGATGAAAGACCCACCAGGACACCATCCAGTGAAATACTGTGATGAAAGCTCTAATAGGAGTCCAGAGAGAGGATGTCAGGGAGAGTTGTGGAAAGTACAAGTTCAACCCCATCAACACCAATCCTCCAAGTAGCCAGGGGGTGTGCTGGGGTGCGTAAGCTTGAGGCATAGGACCAGTCTGGGGAGTTGGCTGAGGATCCTCTAAAATGGACATGGTCACAACAGGATCTTCTTCACGTGGCTATGTGAGAATCAGGTCAGACAAAAACGGGTCTAGGTCGTTGCATGTAAAACTCTTAACCAAATACTCACCAGAGACAAGGAGATCTTGTGCCTGGGTGGAAAGATCTTCTAAAAAGTGTAGGAGGTGGGAGGAATTGTCCACCACTTGATACACAGAGGAAGAAATCCTCCCCCAGAGGTCTGGAGAAGTGGTCCAAACAAAAAGAAGAACTGGTGACAGAGTAAAGAAAACAAACTTGAAAATTGAAACCAACATGTAAAAATGATAAAAATAGGATTTGTGGGCTTTGAAAGACAGAAATAGAGCAAAACAGGTTCTGGAAGAAAAGAGGAAATTTTTTTGACACCAGAGGCAGGAAGAGGAGACCCAGAAGCCTTGCTTTTAATAGTAATAGCCAAAAAGTGGTCTTTACGTTGAGCATATAGGCTATTGGTTCAAAGCCAAGCAAAAAAGAAAGGATTTCCAACTTTAAATAGGCAATTATAAAGCTTTCTATTCTAACTATCCAGGTTTGAACCAGGGCTTTGAAAGTGTATAGTGTAATTCTTGACGCTGGCTTAACATTAACTTAGAAGTGCCGTAAACACAGAGGGCTATTAGGAGAAAGAGAGGGTAAGAGAGAAGAAGACTCTGACTAATAATTTTTAAATAAAAGATCTGTAGAAGGAGTCCAAGACAACAAAATATAGAGGAATAAATCACAACTTTCATTTGGGTAAAAAATAAGCAAGCAGGGGACAAAAAGTCCCTTGTCTTGATTTAAGGGATTGAATGAGAAACTGGATGGTTGCCTGACCAAACCTTGGCATTTGATTGGTCACAAGAGAAATTTTGCAAGGCAGGTCCAGGAGTTTTGAAAGGTTCTTCAATAATTTCCAATGTATAATCTGATTGGCTGGTGCAAGTTTGAGGTTCAAGAAAACCATTTGAAACTGGGGGCATTGATGTGGGGTGTTTTGATTGGCCAGCCTTGATGGTTTTTAACAACAGGCAGTACCAGGCCAACAAATAATACAAATTGATCAGTGTTTCTTTCAAGGGTGGAGCAACAAAGGCAGGGAAGTCTTTGAAGTAAGCTAGTACTAATCTTTAATCAACAGTATGAGCCAAATTCTCAGGAGAATTAAGTGGTCTGGCCAGTTTTTGAGATGTTTTCTTTGTACAGCAGGGGAAAAATGTCCTGTCTAAGGCCAAAGAGGGGAGTAACTTTACAATCCCAGTGATTCACTGGATGAAATCCTGGTGGTTTTTATCACCAGGATGGGAGCCAAACTTAGTTAGTTTAGCCCCCTCTCTCACAATTACTCTCTTATGCAACTCATCATAGCTCTTGTTAGTTTGTATGATTTACTTAAGATATTCTCAGTAATACCAAAGGTTGTAATAATAAAATTATGGGATAATAAATTTTCTTAAATTTTTATATAGAATTCAAATATTATTTGAGACTTGAAAACTTGATCATATTTGACATATTTGGAATAATTTGAAGATAAAATAATGTAATCAAGTTATAAAAAGCTAATCTGGCACCTAAGCATAAAAAATAATGAGCCATATGTCTGGAATTGTTATAGTGTTTTGCTCTGTGTAGCCTTATTTTTGTTGTATCTTTGTTGCAGCTTATTGCCTCACACATCTTCACGCGCCCCAGCCAACTTAAACTGGGCATTTTTATGTTCACAGAATCAGTTAAGCTCTTCTAACAGGGTCTCAAAATCTATCCAGTAGAGTAAGAGGGTGGCTTTGATTTGACCTTGCCAGCCAGTGTGATTCTCATCTAACTCACCCAGATCTTTCCTAATGTACCCAGGAAGAGATGTTCAAAGTTTGTTCAAGAAAGAAGTCAAATACTCTTGGGACTCTAGGAAATCATGCTGGTTGTCAGATATACAAGCAAAGAGGCTCTGATTTAATTCTTGATATATCATGTTCTGAGCATGGTTATTGTTCACCACAGTTGTCACTGCAGATATGAGCTGGTTTTGGGAGCCCATCACTAGTTGATGGTGGACTAAGGCAGGCTGGATGAACTGGAGTACCAGCACAGCAATAGTTTTCATTGAACCCATTAGACTAGACGGGAGACCAAAGCCCAACAGAAAGGAGTACATGTCCTCAGACACATAGCCAGGACAGAATCCAGGGATATAATTCATGGCTACTGTCAAGTTTATATTTCTGGGAAGTATAATAAACGAAATAAAGGGGAAGATTAAGAAGAGAATGATACTTTATTGGATATGAATATAGGATATTATATAGTATCATGACAAGTCACATGTTGTCCATGTACATCATGGAGATCATGGGGCTTATCTGAGTAATGTTCCTCTTGAGTCACAAGGCTTAATCAAGCTGTGTTCCATTTTGGACCTGGATTGAGTGATTCCTGTCATAGATGGTTAGCTGATAATGGTGCCACCAGTTTATTTCCTGGGCGTTGAACCACTTGGTGAGCTGCTTGGTGATTTACTCAGGGTGTTAATTCCCCGAGAGGGAGTAATCAAAGATGTTGTGACACTACCATACCAGTATGGAAAAGAAAGATGGCAACATCACAAACTTGTTCAAAATCAAGTGAGAAAGCTAAGAGGGGGCCCACAAGGGCCCAGGCAACAACATTATTACCATATGTGTTTTGGGAGAGTCAGTAATATCTTCCTCAGGGGGAGAACTCAAAACCTTAGGGGACTCAGATACTTCAGTAAAAATGGGAGAAGGACCAGATCATGTTCAGGGGATCAAAGTAACCAAGGGGCTGGCAGCCCCTGTAGTGAACATCATTTTTCCATGTTTGGCTCTTGTGGAAGAGATCCAAGAAGACACAGCAGAAAATCTTTATCATAAAGGGTTCAAGGTTTGAAGCTAGCCTCAGGTTAGCCCTCAAGGCAAAATTAAGGGTGTGTATCTTAGTTTCCTAGAACAAATAAAGAGAGATTTTTTTGGCAAAAGGAAAGAAATAATCTTGAAGAATATGAGAACCAAGACAAATTTTGATAAGCCTGTCTTTATTTAGAGAGAGTATTCTACTTATATAGTAGATTGAGAGCAATGATCATTCAATAGGTAGAAAAGGGTTTGGTTAGGTGTTTTGTACCAGGATCAGAATAACCAAGACATCACAATCTGGAATTTGTGAACATTAATATCAATCCATTTCAGGAAATGGGGCAACTTTGGTATTCAAAAGCAAGTCCAACTAGGTCTTTACAAGTATTACAATCTTTAGGCCATATTTAAATAGTACTGATAGCGTGATTTTCAACACATGACATGATAATCATGCTCAGGGATCACAGTAATTGGCCTGTAAGCTGGAGACTCACAGGGGGAAGCTATGAATCCTTTGATGATTGGCTTCTGCTATGGGCGTTCAGGGACAGCTTGGTGAACATGTCAGCAGCCTTCTGGGGGGAGAAAAGCACAGTGTGATCTTGGGCAGCAAGGACCACCTGGTGAAAAGTTGTGAGGTTGTGCTCTGATTGTGTCCCAAAGTTGAAGACAAGCACATCTCCCAGATGTTCATTGGCATGGCTGGCAGTGAAAATAGACATGTTGTGGCCACCTGCTCTGATCTTCTCTTCAGCCACTTTGGTGAATTTCACTTGATGGCTCAGGAAAATTCTGAATCTGTAATTTCCCCCATTCCAGATACCAAGCAGGTCTGATAGAGATTTTCTGTACCAGTATCTATTGATGTAACTTGATGTGGTTCAGTAAAATACAGCTTCTTTTGGGGAAGCTGCCAGGAATGCACCAATGGCTATGCCCTCTTTTCCCTTCTTTTTACCCTTGGGGGTGTTCTTTTTCCCTAAAGTCTCATAATCCTGGACTTGTAATGATAATTAATAATAGGCTATAAAAATGATATTGTCTGAAATACTGGACAGGCAGCGGGTGATGGCAGCACTAATCACTGGGCTGTGCAGAAAATCAGAGCCACCATCTAACTTATCTGCCAGCTGATTGGTTGAAACAGAACACTAACAGCTGTCAGGGATCCACTCATTGGGAAGCCTTTCCCCAATTGAATGGAGAAGAGCTCACAAGTTGAATTTAATCAGAGTGGAACCTACTGGAATTTCTATCATTAGCATGTGTAGAAGGTGACCAAATAGACGGAATCTTCCCAAGAAGGGAGTGAAGTGATTGAGAAGATAATAGACACTGGTGTACCCCAAGACCAACAAGGGGGCCTTGGGGTGGATGATTGGTGGGAATCAAGCTGTTTCAACATAAGGGGCATGTCTTTGACGCAGATCAAAACAATACCAAATTGAGTCTTCAGATTTGTCAGTAGGAGTTGGTTCAGGGTTTTTGAAGTTAACATTTGCTTGCCCATAATTGATTAACACACACAAAGTCCATAGAAGGAATATGAACTTCATGTTGTTGGGGGAACCTTTAGAATCTACTAATCAAGTGTTTAGAATTGAGAATATAGATTTATTGGGTTGATAGGAAATAAGAAATTGTTGGAGCACTTAGCTCAAGGGAAAATGTTCAGTTTAAATACTGAAATAAGTTGGGAAATGGATCATAGAGTTTACCAGGCCAACCTGCAAGTGTGGGGTAGAAGTATTGCCTTGCAGGCCTGCAGCAAGCTGCAGGCTGCAATGCAAGAAGAGGCAGGTTGGAATATTGTATTGCAGTATTGTACCTCACTTAGGTTGGGGATGGTATCTGGAGCTGGAGCTGGATGTACAGTATTGCAGTGACTTGGGTAGTCCTCTGGGTTTGATTGGCCTTCTAGGTCCCTGAAGGTATGGATTGGGCAGTTTACACATTTAATTTGTGATTGATTGGCTGTACTATGGTTTTTGGAGCCAAAATTTAATGCTGATTTGTTAAAGTTATTGGAATGGTTGTTTGAAGCCTTAATTTCCAGTTTTAAAGTGGAATTTATATATTGTTCTGGGGTTTTACAATTGTTTTTGCTTCTGTGCTTGTTTTCACTTAGAACACATTGTTTAGCAATTTTGTATGTGTTTTTGGCTCAATTAAATTAATAGTTCCATTATCCAACTTAGTTTTTAAATCTGCATTTAAAAATGCAGTTTTCCATTTTTGAGGTTTGTCCAGAATCCTTATGTTTGTCTTTGTATTTGTGTAAAGTATGGAATTCCTTGCAACAGCAAGCCCAAGCATCCAGAGCTGTGCAGTATGGCAGGCAATGAAGATGCCGTAGAGCCCAATTAGGCAACAGACCTCAGCCATTTGGAAGTAAGGGTCCCACTAGAGAAGGTCAAGAATGACAGGATAGACATTTTTTGATCTGGGATTTGACCTGCTTCTTCAGCTTCTTGGTCAGCTTTTCACTGCCTTTCTTCAATAGGGCTTGGAATTTATAACTTACCACTGCCTTGGTAGATTGTAGGCAGGTGGCAATTTCCATAAACACCATACCGCTTTATTTGAGGCTTGTTATCTCTTTAGCAATCTCATTGGTTACTAGTTGTTGTCTATGGGGGCTGCTGGGCATAAGAGGACCCAGATTGGGCAGGGCTTGATTTGATTGACCCAAATTGTCAAACAATGGTTGGATTAGGTTGGATGGGGCCAAGGTTGCCTAGTCTCCAAAGTGTGGCACAGGCTTGGGTTGGGCCTGGTATTGGGGATTGATATACTTGCTGTCAGAAAAGTCATACATGGCTGGGCTTGGTGACACATACAACTTGTCATCCTCCCAGCTTGAGTTTAGTTGGGTGTACACAGGGGCCATGGAAGTTCCGCTCCCTTCTTTAGTAGCATGGGCTTGGAACAGCTCCTGGCATTGCTCCTCAATGATATCAAAGTTATCTTTACTTTTGAAGCTCATTATAAACAAAGAACAGTAAAAATTCTATTGAAAACAGAAAACAAGCATTTTCAGAGCATTGGTTTTATTTAATTATGTGATCCTATTTGAGACGTTCTCTCTGACATTAATGGCCAAATTTAGAAGCATGTGCATTGAAAATAATGATTTAGTTTCCTGGATAGAGTTTGGTGGATTCTGTCAGGAATACTCCTGACATAAACCTAATACTGACTGAAAGAAAAATTTGGGGAAAGATAACTGAGACCCCAATTTTTGGGGCAAAATTTGATATGGAATTCCCCCCTTATTAGGGGAAAATAAAAATAAAATTGGGGAAAAATTGGATCTTGGTAGACGCCAAAATAATTTATCATCCAGGCAGGTGCCTGCCACCACCCAGCCACCCGCGAGCCCTCTGCCCGCCGCCAGCCTCCCACTGCCCAGGCAGGCACCAGCCTGGGCCCTGCCGCCCACCTGCTCACCTGCCCAGCCCACCCGCTCTCTCCCTGAACCCTAGCTGGATGCCTGCCACCCACCTGGGTCCCAGGGCCCACCCTGCAACCAATCAAAAATTCCCCTGGGGTGCAGCCAATCAAATAAGTCCCTGACAACAGGGAAAACTTCAGAAGATAAAATTCCCCCTCCAGAAGAGGGCAGGAATAATATTTCATATTTTAAAAATAAGTTTGCCACCAACTAATCAGGTGCTAATTCACTGGCCACATGGACAAGGCCAAACTCCATCCAAAACAATGTTCTTGAAACCAAAATAACTTCTGAAAAAGAGTTGACTCACAACCTTCACCTAGCACCAGGGCAACAGGAAACTATTGGTTTACCTCAAGAATTTCTCAACCAGCCACAGATAGCAGGAGAACAGGAATTCAATCATCTTCCCAAGCCCCAATTGCCATTCCTACTTTACAAACTTCTGGGATCTCCCATACCCTATTTTCCCCTCCCAATTGCAAATCTTTGCACAGGAGAGAGAACTATAAATAAAGGATCCCACCTCAGTAATAGCTTGTGCTATTATTGAGATTAATACCCTCAATAAAGTGAAATTCAACTTATAACAAAAAGTTAAAACTACCAATCAGCCCCTGCCAACCCTCCAATCCAAGGAAGATGAACCACCTCATCTTCACAGCTGTGCTCACAGCTTGCCTTGGGATTGGAGGCTACCAACAAGGTTCAGAGTTCTTTGGGCCCTCCCCAGATGGACTAGGTCATGATCCCCACTACAACCCTGGTCAACTGAACTCCTCCCAGACTGGACCCTGGCCTCCCCTGGTGTCTCCACATTCTACACTCTCTATTGCAATATACACGTCCATGTACTACATCTTAACCTACTTTGCTGGGAGCTTTGGGAGATACAACGTACATGCAAAGATCTTCCGCTGGCTAATGACCGTGTATTCTATTGTTACTGCCTTGACTGGGTTCCAGTTCACCAACCTGTTGCCATACATCCTTCAAGTGGTGCCTACCGTAACTGGGTATTACAGATTCACTCCTGAAATCCACTGGTTCCAATTTGAATCCCAAAAATAATCAAGATTGTCAAAAAATGGGCCGTTTTGTGTCTGAACCCATCACTTTTGTGACTGAACCTTATCTGTTCTATGTTTGTATCATTTTTGTTACACACTCATTGTCAAATTTGATGTAGATTGATCCAGGATGTGAATGTTTAGTGTTTATTTTGAAGATGGGTTCTTTTTGTTTTCTATCTTATTTCTGGGATTCAGTAATTGACTATATTTTTGTTGTGTGGTTGACTAATTTTGTAATCTGGGCCTAGACAAATGGAGGTTTTAATTGAGTAGATTGACCTTTAACTGGTTCCAGTTGAAATTCATTGTGGGACTGGACCTATTCGTTCTAAACTGAATAATATTTGTTTATCTCAACAGGTTTGAAAACTACTGTAAAAAAGTGCTGGGAAAGCTGACAGAAAGTCTTTGATAAAGGGTATAATAAAGTGCCCTTACTTTTTTTAAAAAAATCTCATATTTATTTAGCTCTTAAAATTATAACTTCAGAGAAATTATTTTAAAATAAAAGCCATTAAGGACAATTAGAATTTGTTTTTTTTGTTATTTGGTGAAGCCTAAGTGTAATCAAGTCAACAGTCAGGTTTAAAAAATTACCTTTGCGTCAGGCAATTTTTGATAGATTGGCAGAAAAATATTTGAGGAAAAACTTTAATGGTACAAGTATAACGATATTGTAACCCCCAAGGTAGGGAAACTGATATGATTTATTTAAGCAGTATTTATCAAATTAGAAGTCACAAGGTTTATATTTTAGTGTGGTTAAATATACGGATAAGTTGATATAAAGAATATTTGTCACATGATAACTGAAGCTGCTATTTATTTCTGTTAAGTAGAAGATATATAGTAGGCAATGGTTATATATTTAACTGCTTGGCAATATTTGAATTTATAATTTAGAATAGCAGCCTAATGGGTATTATAAAGCTTTGATTTCCATATCCTTTCAGGGTAAGCCCTGAACCTTAGTAATCAAATCCAAAGTTCCTTTTACATCAGATAGATGCTAAATCTTAATCTGAGATGGAGCACCAATCATAAATGACATGGAAAGAGGAGCTCATTGGAGCATGGATGAGATACAGATTATTCACATGAACGATATAAAGATTTCTGGCACCTTTATGTCTGAGGAACTTTCAAGTATTCTCATCGCAGATATGGGGACTACGCTATCGAGAGACCAGCCGCATCACTCGAGCCCCCAGAAGGTCGCCCCAAGATCTCTGCCGCCGTCGCCTCCAAGGTGGCGGACTTTGGAATTTTACTTTTATTATTTTGTGATTATTGCCTTTTACATTGTCATGTTTCGGAGTGCGTTGAAGATTGGGTCAGGTAATGTCAGCTTCCCGATATACCAATTCTTATACAAATCAATTGCTAGATAAAAACCCAAATTATTATTACATCTCACGCCGATTGAGTAAAGGATGGATATTAGGTTTTCAAGTAGTAAGTATTTAGTAATAAAATGCATGTTTAGGCATTTAAAACTAAGCCTTACTTTAGGACGATAGTGACGCACAGCTTCGATCTTTTAGAAGCCAGGCAGGGGTTTTGCCCCTGGTGATGCTGGGGCATGTTTTCTTAAGCCAGCTTGTCCGCAAGCTTGCTGAAAGGATAGGGTGTGGGACGTACAACATCCGAAAAGCTGGGTTCAGATCTCTATTCTTTTCCCCACGGCTATTATTTTCTTTTTTATTTTCACTGGTGTTTTTATTTGTCCTACATGGATACGGGGCGTTGAAGCTGATTATCCTGGTTTCCATCAACTACCAGATTGGCAAACTATCCAGGAGATCCAGAATTCACCCCCTCTTGACTTGGTGTTTCAACGTGACAACCCTTTTGTTTGCTTATAAAATCCGAGCCACGCCATTTAGCGAGGTCTCCCCAATACTTTCCTTTCTGGTAGTCTGTTTTTAAGAAGCCTCTAATTTTGTAGGATGGGTTTGATGGGATTTTGCCCAGATGGCATATTCACTACAATATCACCGTCCTTCGAGCAATTTCGTTCAATCTTGATTATTACTGGTCGGATACTGAATCTGAACCCATTTCTCTGGTTGACCAGTCCCTTACCCTTACTACTCCTGTAAGTAAGTCTCCGTCAAATACTTCGTCTCAAAGCAGAATAACTGAACGCCGGTTACAGGTCCCCAATAAGCAACGAGTCCTCCAATCATGGCCATCTTCGGTATATTCGTATCCCAACTACCTGGCATATCTGTTTTACCCCCCTCTCTACTTGGCAGGCCCCATAATCACCTTCAATGATTTCATGCACCAGGTAATAGCGCTCTATTCAACTATTAACACTCCAAAGATGATTTACGGAAACCCAGGGATAACACGAAAGGGGACACTGATTTACTTTGGGCGGCTGATCTGCTGTGGGCTTTTAACGGAATTCATGTTGCACACAATGTATGTGCAAGCAGCAGCCAAAGTAGGAGGATTCCATGACTATTCAGTGACGGATCTACACACCATAGGCTATCTCAACTTGAAATTTGTCTGGCTCAAGGTACTCCTAGCTGAGACATTCTGACATTTAGCTTCTCATCATCTGGCGCTTCTTCCGCCTCTGGGCAATGATGGATGGGATTGAAACTGTCGAAAACATGGGCCGCTGTATGACCAACAACTACTCGATACAAGGGTTCTGGAAAGGATGGCACTGTTCCTATAATCGATGGCTTGTACGCTACATGTATATCCCTCTAGGAGGTGCGCGGCTAGCATTCTTCAACATCTGGGTCATCTTTACCTTTGTGGCGCTTTGGCATGACACGGAACTCAAGCTTTTGGCTTGGGGCTGGATGATTTCCCTCTTCTTCCTGCCTGAGCTGGTTGCTGGGAAGATGTCTTCAAAGTTAAAGGTAACGGTGCTCTCTGCGCGCTCTAAATTCCTAGGATAAAGTATACTACCGTCACCTGCGTGCCCTTGGTGGGGTATTTAATATTGGGATACTGATTGCTGCCAATCTTGTTGGCTTTGCCCTTGGCATAGATGGTCTCAAGCTCCTTGTCTCTCAACTATTGTCCTTTGAAGGTTTGCTGTTTTTAAAATCTCTCTAACCTCTTAGGCTTCCTTTTATTTTTGGCAGCATTCATGTTCTACTTCTCTTTAACCCAGGTTATGCTTGAAGTCCGTGCAGGGGAGGCTCGGGCGGAACTTGCTCGGAAAGCTATGAAAGAGATGTAACCTACCTCATCGATGTGCAATTAACTCTATAATACCGTATTAAAGTAGAGCTATTCCATTAAACCCAATTAATGGCATATCTATCTTCATATGTAGCAGTGCTACATAACCGTGTATCTTATGCCACATCTGCATGGCTAACTTGATAAGAAGATCAGCTTTAGTTATCCTTTGGGTTGAGTATATAATTCTGGGAAGTATATAATATCAAATAAGAGAAATGTTTAAGAAGAGAAGGATATCTTTAATTGATATAGAAGAAGAGTAGTATATAGTGAAGTGATAAGCCATTCAGTGCCATGTAGATCATGGCAGTCATGGGGCTTATGATAATCTTGTTCCTCATAGACTCAGAATTCTGATCCTAGTAAAATACCTGGATGTGATGTTGATGCCACTCTTTACTTGGCAGTCAAGCCATTTCCCAGGGGAATGGTTTCCCAAGAGGGAGCAGTCAAAGATATTACAACAACTGAATGTGTCAAGTATATACTTCTAGGAAGTATAATAAGCAAAGTAAAGAGAAAAATTAAGACAAGAATGATAGATTTATTTGATACAAATATTGAGGGTTATATAGTATCATGGGAAGCCACACACTACCCATGTACACCATGGTAGCCATGGGGCTTGTCCAGATAGTGTTCCATTTAGGACTCAAAATTTGTGATACCTATAATAGATGGGCAAATGATAAGAGTGCCACTGACTTAATCATTAGTCAGGGAATCACTCAGGGAATTACTTCCCTGAAAGGGAGTAATCATAGATGTATGATGTCTCCCCTGGGGTGCTGAATAGTGGAGCCTTGGGAACTTTCTTGAGAGTGTCAGTGACCCACTTGGTACTAATCTACTTTTGCATTAGGAACAGGCAGCCGTAAATTGTGCTGTGCAGTTCTTGCTTTACATAGGCCGGGCCAGCCATGGTGCATATGTTTCAATTCCATGTGAGTACCAATCTCCTTGACAAGAAAGGTATCATTGGGTTTGACTTTCATGACAGCCCCTGGCCCTCTTAATCCTGGGTCCAACTTGTGTAGGTCATGGTTGACTACCCTGACCACATCTCCAACCAAAACCTTTCTTCTTGGAGTGATATTGCCACCCTCTCCACTCTTTTCTTCTCTTCAACTTCCTGATCCTGTCTGGCTTGTTGTATAGCGGGGTCACTGCTACTTGGTATCTCCTTAGGTAAAGGTAATCATGGTCCTAGCTTAGTGCTGACAATGGTGGTCTTGTGCCCATAGACAAGTCCATACAGTGTTTTGTGGTATTGCGGTTGACACAGGTTTACCATATCATTAATGCTATCAGGAGAATATCACCATGAGATGTGAGTCGTTGGTGGATAGTTTACTCAGTGCTTTCACACGGATACCCTTCAATCTTTTCACTCTTCTATTGGCTTGCAGGTGATAAGGGCTGGCAACTGTGTGCTCTATTCTGTTCTTGGCAATGTAGACAATAGTGCCAATGCCAGTGAGTCCTGTCCCTCCATCTGTAATCAGAAGTTCCAGCTTTTCAAACCTGGCCATGATCTCTCCGCCAATAACCTGTCTCACATCATTTTCTCTGTATTCTTTTGTAGCTTGCCCTGCAGACCACCTTGTTGCATAGTCAATGGTAGTGATGATGTATTTCTTGCTTTTTTTATCGCCTGAAACAGGTCTTACAATACCCAATACCCATAACTTGAATGGTTGGATGATTCATACTGACATCACATACTTGGGGGTACCTTGGAATGCACATACTTCTCACATACTTTGCATTGGTTGGGCGCTTCTTTGATGCCATCTAACATGTTGGTCCACCATTAGCAGGTCTTAAGGTATTTGTGTAGATTCCGGCTACAGGTGTGTCCCAAATCTCTATGGTAACAAAGGATTATGTTAATCTTTTGTGTTGATGGTAGAAAGGTACAGTGTCTCTACTTATAAGCATGTACTGTAAATTCAGAACCTAAACGTAAAAATGTGGGATTGTCAAATCCTTGGTCCAAATTTCGAATCACTTTTGCGGGCAACTCAGCTGAGTGAAAAGTAAAATATTTAATAAAATCAAACATTTAATTTGACTTTTTTGATTTATTTAAATTGGCAAATTTTTAATCTCTTGAGCAGATAACTCAACCAACAAAAGACAAAACTCAGCAAACAAATGCAGGATACATGAATCAGAAATGCGGGATTCTAATGTACGATTTGAGATTTCCTGTATTTCAAATGAATCATAGACATCATGTAAAACTTAACGAATCTGAAATTGCGGGATTGTCAAATCCAAGAACCAAATTTCAAATCAAAAATGAGGTGAATTTGAAATAAATATAATTATGGGTGTCTCAAAAATAATGATAAAGGATCTAGAGTGGATTTGTGCTAATTCTTTTAGGAATCATAGGCATTCTCAAAAAGCACCCTATTCCATTTTAGGACAGCTAAAATTTAGATGCTTGATTACAGTTGATTTTAAAAAATGTTAATATATAATTCTACTTTATTATTAGCATTTTTTAAAATCAACTGTAATCAAGTATCCTTAGTAGCAATACATGAATACATAGTTAGTAAACTGATGATTTATCTTTCCCCCTCCTTTCTTCCTTGGAAAGAAGTTTCATGGCCCCTGGCTATGCCAGGGGCCAAAAACTTTTAAAAAATTTCTACATCATCAGGAGGGTAGCTCATATATCATTATATGGTTTTGTGGTCGCTATATTAGGGATTTAGAGTGCAGAATATTGCATCATTTCCAGTTTAGACAATTTTGCATTTCACTTAATTTCATGTCTAAACATGGTTATTGAGATTGGATTTTCATTTGATTTTAGTTGTGGTGGAGCTTCTTGATTTGGATTGGTGTTTCCTAGTGTGCTTACTGTACGTTAAATTTGGATTCCAGTTCCTGCAATTAATATTTGAGTTTACTAGTGGCATTCAAAAGTGATTTGAAATTTGGCTCTTGGATTTGACAATCCCGCAATTTCAAAAAACATAGTAAACTTAATGAAAATGGTTGATGGATTTGAACACTTTAAATCTGATTCCAGTTAATTCATTTTGTCCATTGGAAATGTGCAGTTTGACTTGAGCTTTGCAAAGTGTCTATGAGTTCCTGCATTTTTAAAAATCCAAATAAAAACACAAAGAATTAAATTTAATTAAAAAAAGGCCATCCCGCAAGAGTGATTCAAAATTTGGACCAAGGATTTGACAATCCCGCATTTTTACGTTTAGGTTCTGAGTTTACAGTAGTTCAGAGTATCATATACATTTTTTGATCAGGTGTGTGTTCTTAAGGAATTTCTCTTGGACATCCATTGGTGTACCAGGTAAAGAACCCTCTTGGAGAGCTCACATTATCAACATGGGCCAATTGAGGTCTCCCCCATTAGTGCAGAGTAAGTGCTTACAGTATAGCCTTGATAGCATGTCTGTTGTAAGTAACTCTTTTCCTGATGTATACTCAATGGTCATGGGATACCTTTAGATAAGGTTCATTCATCCAGCTTGTCTCCTTGAGATATGTTGTTTTTTTAAAAAAAACACAAACAACGTGTGGTCAGTTAGCACTTTGTTTATTTGTGTGTCTTCCAGATAACAATGTCATTTGGTTAAACAACAAAAAATAGCTATCAGCTCCTTGTCATGAATTGGGTATCTTTGTTCACATTCTGACAATTTTCTTGATTCATATCCCACAAGGAAGAAATCCTTTTCTGTTGTTTGAATCCTGATCACTCCTTCAGTTGCATAATCAGAAGCATCTATTTCTAATCCATAGATTCTTTCTTAGCTGGGATATTGCAATATAAGTGGCATGATCATTTGCCCTTTCAGTTTTTGGAAGTTTTGTTCTCTTAACAGGGCCTGTGATAGTCCACATGTTTTGTGGTTTGCAGGCGGGACTAATGTTGGCCAAGTAAAAGTTTGGTGGTTTGTTGTAGGTAGAGGCCTAGTAGGGAATAATGGCTACTAGGGAAGGTAAAGCCTAGCTAATAGGTAAAAAAGGACTACTAGAGGCAAATTTTTTCCCCACCCAGCAGGAGATATTGGCTGCTGTGGGCTAGAGGTCCTCACCCAGCAGGGAACTGTGGCTGCTAGGGGTGAAGAATGAGATAGCTCAGCAGGGAACTTTATCTGTTTGATGTGGAGAAGGTTTTGGACCCCTGGCAGGTAACGCGGGCTGCCAGGGAGGGGAAGAGCTCTGAGGGCTCTACATACCCTGATACGCTTACAGGAGGTCTGTGAGCAAGCATCCTACCTAACAGACTGGTAGGGTGTCCTTGTTTATGCCCCTATGGGAGCTTTGGGGAGAACTCAAAGTGAGCATTGGAGGGCGTAGATTTGCTCAGGGGTGTCACCAGGGTGGTTGCTTGGGGAAGCAGCTGCAAAACTTGGTGTGACCAGGCCTCTGGGAAGTAAAGCTGATTACTTTGCAAAAGCTCAGAATTAACCACCTGGGTGAGTAAAGACAACTGCATAGACTTGAATAATCTATGATTGGATAGCCTAAGAGGATTGCCACTTGTGAGGACCCAGTTAAACGCCAGTTCAATGTAGACTCATATCTGGGTCTACAGGTTCTGGTAACGGGAACTGATATTGAGATTGAGAACCAAGGCAGTTCATAGTGTGGGATTATCAGTGAAGACTAGTAAGAAAGACTGTATGATCACAGTGAAGACTAGTTGAGGGACTGATATATTATTTTGAAGTGAAGGACTGGCTGATCATGATACAGGATTTGTGAAGAACTAGCTGATTATGATACAGGATGAGCTGAAAAAATAGAAGATCATGATGCAGGATTAGTTAATGGAATAGCTGATGGATAGAGAAGAACTAGCTTAAGAACTAGAAGATCATGGTGCAGGACTAGCTGAGAAACCAAAAGTTGGCTAAGAAGGACTGCCAGAAGTGGATACAGGAGCTAGGATGCTCATTTTGGACTCTTGGAAGTGTAGATGTTAATAAGAAAGAAGCAGTTAAAGAATTGATTTATACTGCCTAAATATATGATAAAAATATGGAATTAATTATCATATAGATAAAATCAGGAGAGGGAGAAATAATTTACAAAAACTGAACTGTAATTTATTGAAATCTGAGTGAGTGAATGGTGCCAGAATAACGGACCAGTTAACGCTTTGGTGCATGAAGAGTTGTTGATTTGAGTGGTTTGAGCAGTGGAAATTGATTTCCTAGTTGGATACCAGTGGAACTTCAGAAATGGTCTAGTTTTGCGCTCTGTATTCATTGGTTGAGTTCTGGAAGGTTTCCTGATGAATATGATTGGTTGGAAGCCAAAAGCTTAAAGTGAAAAGTGAGTGACAATGGTTTAAGCTTTTTAAGAAAGCCATTCTGAAGGCGGAACCATTGAGAAAAGGACACTATAAGAAGAAAGATAGCTGGAAAGCTACAGGGTCTTTTCCAGGTCTTTTGAGCTTCTGCTGAGAGGTTTTTGGAAGCCTTTTTATTGCCAGCAGGAGCTTGGTTGGACTGATACAAGTGGAATACCAAGGCCAATAGAGCTATACAGAGAGCTGAAGCCCAAGATAAAAGACCAGGAGCCCAAGATTAAGAAGCTGGAGCTTGAGGCAAGGAGCTAGATCCTAAACGCGGCACAGGAGTCCAAGTTTAAGGAGCAAAAGTCCAAGACTAAGGTGCAGGTATATAAGACCAAGTACAAGGAGTCCAAGATATTGTTGGAGGACTCCAAGTATTGGCAAACCCATATTGTTTTCCTGACCCCCTGGGCCATATACCAGAAGGTTTCTAAGGGGATCTTCCTTCTGACAGTGAATAAAAGCCTATTTCAACCCCTATACATATTTCTGAGATGCATTTTCCCTTATTAGAGAATGCCACCCTCTTCCAGCCGGTCCCTGGCTATGACCCAGGACACACTTTGGGGAATGGTGGACAGGAACCCCACAGGGCTCATAAAAATTTAGCTGTCTTGCCAGCAATCACAGATAGTGGGGCATTCAGGGCTCCTCAGTTGTGAATGGGATTTCTGTTATACACAATCATTCTCAAAAAGTGCAGAGTTCACTCTTATTTTGTGGTTCTGGCATTTGGTTATGGCCCATATCCTTTCTGGGTCTGGCTTAACTCCGTCCTTGCTGATAAGATGTCCTAAAAATGGGTGTTCTGTTGAGAATAAGTCATATTGTGAGGGCTTGACTATGAGTTGTTTTTCCTGCAAGGTGTTTAGGACCAGGTGGACGTCTTTTCAGTGTTGTTTCTTAGTTGGGCTGTATATGATTATATTGTTAAGGTAGACAATAGCCCTTTTTCCAATGTGCTCTTCAAAAACTTTGTTCATAAAAGTCACAAAGATACTTGTGACATTTTTTATGCCAAAGTTAAAGAAAACACATTTAAATAAGCCATACTTAGTTCTGAACGGGTTTTTGGGTATGTCCTCTGGCTTAACACAGATCTGGTGATATCCTGTGGTTAAATCAATTTTTATGAAGAACTGGGACCCTCCAGGACATCAAAAAGATTATCAATTAGGGGAAGGGAATACCTGTTCTTAATTATGACCTCTTTGAGCTCCCTGTAGTCTGTGATCAGGCATAGTCCTCTATCTTTCTTTGCTACAAAAAAGACAGTCACACCAAAAGATGATTTAGAGGGTCTTATAAGTTCTTTTTCAAGGACTTCATCTAGATAGACCTTTAGCATGTTGTCTTGGGATGTTAGGCGGTAAATAGGTTGTGCTTTTGACACACTCCCTTTGATGTTGATCTTGTGCTGGATGCCCCATTTGGGTGATAGCCCTGATAACTTTTCTCAGAAAACAGAAGGAAATTATTGAATTAGCTGCTGTTGAATTGGCTCTTGCTCATGTGAGGTCTCTACATTTTTAAAGTGGACAATCTCATATGTGCAGGTGTTCTAATTGATTTTGCTAGAGTCCTTTTTGTCTTCTGTTTATGTAAGTTTCACAAATACATGTTCTCTCATAAGTGTGTCAAGGTGAGTTGGATACACATGGTGGTACACCTTACCCTGTTGTATGGTGAGGATAGTGCTATCCCAGTTGATATGAGTCTTGGTCTTTCTCATCCAGTCCAGAGCAAGTACAACATTGTACTTGGGGATTGATATGATTGGATCACTAAGGATAGTCTGTATGTCCCTTATTTGGGTACAAAAGGGGTTTGTCTCTCTGGTGACTGATGTGCTCCTGTTATCTGCCATGATAACTCTTTTGACATTACTTTGGACTGTAGTTAGTTTCATGAAGTTGGTAAATATTTTGTTGACAAGGAATTTATTGGCTCCAGTATCAAATAGTAATTTGCCCTGCATCTGCAAAAGCAGAAAGAATAAATGAGGAGTTTATTTCCATTTTGGGCAGAAAACAGTATGGGATTGCTGGAGGATACTTGGATCATGGAAATTGAATCCATGTCTTGGTCCCCGTACAAGTCTTGTAAGGTGGGGAAGAGTGGCTTACCTAAGTACTCCCGTGAGATTTTCCTTCTTTAATTGCGTTATCAGCACTCATCTGGTTAACCTGAGTTATAAAATTTCTGCCTCAAGGATGAGGGTTATTAGCTCAGCTGTTCTGCTTGTTATGTTGAGGGTCCTTCTTGGCTGAAGGGCTCTCTTTCTGCTTGTTGGTTGCATGAAGGTTGTCAGATTTCTGTGCAGCTTGTTTTTCTTTCAAAAACATGTCTTGGAGGTTCTTGCAACAGCTCATGTAAAACTGGCATCTGATGTGCGTGGGAAGGCCATTATAGAAGTCTAGTTGTGGTCCAGCCTCATCAAATTTTATGATGTTGGGAGTTCAATTATGTATGTCTTCTTAAGCTGCAATGTACTCCTCAATGGTTCCTGTCATTTTAAAGGTTCTGAGCTCTGTCATGATCACAATTTCAGAGTCTTTTATGGCAAAATTTTTCCAAGAAAGACTTCTTAATTTTATCTCAGTCTTTCTCATTATTGGGGTTTTGTTCAAACCAGCTGCTCACAAACCAGAAAGCGGCTCTATTAACTTGTAAGGAAATTTCAATTTACCAGAGTCTTCTGGGGTAGCACACTTATGTGGAGTTGTTTTGGGTGCTTTAAATCCATAAGTTGGCATTTTTTTGATTTAGTCCTGAAAACGTTCCAATCTCTGCTGAGCAGAGATGCTAAAATATAATGTTGGGCATTCTGGGTATTTCCTGTATTGGTAGTGGGTTCAGGACTCCTTGTGTGCTAAAAGAAGTTGTACTTTTAAGAGATTAAAAGGATAGTGTTGAAGACAGTGTACCCCATGAGGACATTCTGACCTTCTGCATATCTTTTTCAGCCAGGGAAAAGTGCCATATTCTGGGTTCTTTTCTTTAAAAAATTCTTTTGATTTGTGAGAGTGTGGATAACCTATCTGTGCTATCACTGTCAATTATATACTTCTGGGAAGTATAATTGTCACAGCCCATACCAGAGTCCAGCTGGACTCCCACAGGAGAGGCAGGCCGGGCCTGGAAGGCCATGTACACAATAGGCGCTATATGAACCAGATAGTTGAGAGCAGTGGCTAGGGGCGCCAACTCCCAGTATGGGGCATGACTTGGTCAGCCAGCCCCAATACTGTGATATAGACAAACCCCAGCTTGCTAAAGTCCTGGGTGGGAGGCGCGTTGGAGAGAGGAGGGGCAGTAGGAATCTCCTTCATAGCTGGTGGCAGATCCAGATGATGGGGATGGAAATACTCCAAGTTAAGGGCGCAGGGTGGTTTAACAAGAGCAGCAGGAGTGTAGCCGGGAGGATATGGATATGTGTTGTAACTGTGCTGTTTTAGCAGAGTTACACGGGGAAAAATATTTAGAAGATGGATAATAATCTTTATTGTGAGATAGTGATTATATAGTTCATGTGAATCAAGGATAATAGGAACATGAGTGGTGATCACATGGCTGGATGATGAAGGGGGTGGCTTGATCCTGGTAATGAGTCAAGCGCCAAAACAAGGTATCCACCATGAAGGATCATCATCTGTTCATATTGTTGGATTTGGTAATTTGAGTTGACTTCCTAGTCTGGCTTTGAGTGACCAGATAATTGGATTGCGGGTCACAAACCTGCTTGGTTGGAACCTTGCTGGCAGGTTGAGCCTGTGGTTTTGACATATGCAAGTTTGTATTGTGTAGTGGATTCACAAATGGATGCAAAGAGAATAATTAAATTTGAGCAAAAATAGACAATTCCTGCAATAAGATAATAATTTCTAGGCATAAGCTTGCTTTATTAAGATGTCAACAAAGAAAAGGGGATTCTAGTGTTCCCAGCTGTATCCTACTGGGAAACTGTAATTTGGCTTACTGGTAACTTCTTATTGGTTGTCAATGAATTATTCTTAATCTGGGTTCCGCTGGTGAATCCTGATTTGCCATTTAGATGGATCCTTTCATTATTTTTGCCCTGGGGAAGCTGGTAGGGGAATTTTGGGCCATTTGGCAACCCAATCCCCAATTCTGGGTTTTAGAGGGTGTGGGCCAATTAAAATCTTTTCCACTTGGTTTTGGGAGGGTTTTCAATTGTCCCCAGGCTTGGCATTGGCCAGGGTTCAATTCTCTACTTAGAATTAAAGTTTCCTTTGGGTTAATCTTCATGATTGATGACACAATTGTTTGGTTGCGCAATTGCTCCATTGCAGGTGTTGACCCTATGCAACATAGGGTTTTGTCTGGCCCATTATGGGCCCTGTGTCAGGAATACTCCTGACATAAACCTAATACTGACTGAAAGAAAAAAGTTGGGGAAAGATAACTGAGGCCCCAATTTTTGGGGCAAAATTTGATATGGAATCCCCCCCATTAGGGGAAAATAAAAATAAAATCTGGGGAAAATCAGATCTTGGTGGGCGCCAAACTAATTTATCATCCAGGCAGGCACCTGCCGTCCCTGCGCAGATGCCTGCCACGCCCGCCAGCACCCAGCCACCTGTGAGCCCTCTACCAGCTGCCTGCCCGCCCAGGCTGTGAGAGAGGGGGGCTAAACTAACTAAGTTTGGCTCCCATCCCAGCAAAATAAACCACCAGGATGCTGCCCAGTGGAGGACTGGGACAGCCGCTTGAAGAGGGGACCACAAGGAGGACACGGGGGACATTTGAGGGAAATAAGCGTTCAAGCCCATCAACATCAGTCTGGTGAGCAGCTAAGGAGTGCAGGTGGGAGCAGATGAGAACACCTCAGGGGACACAAGTGATACTGAATTGCTCTGGGCCAAACTGGGGAGAGGAGGCATGGAAGACACATCCCCCTCAGAGGCAGGCAAGGTGTGATCCATGATACCCAAATCCAAGTCATCACACATCAGGCTCTTGACCACAGCCTCTCCAGAAAAGAGAATACCACTGGGAAGGTCCCATAGGCTAGAAGAATCTTCTCCCACAAGCTGAGCAGACGAGGAGATTTTTCCCCACAAGTCTGGGGAGGTAGGCCACAGGAGCAGTAGTAACAGAGCCAAGGAAAACACAACAAACTTGATAACTGGGAGTATCATAGAAATAATCTCCACAAAATTTGGAAGAGATTGATAAGTTTTCCAAGAAAAATGACACTAAAAGAATGCCTTGACAGGGTAACCTCAAACAGAAGGGCAAAAGGAGCAACAGAGTAGGCCAGGGAAGCTTTACAGTGATCTTGGATGCCTTGGTGATTTCAGAAAACAAAAGCAGGTTCAAAAACAACAGTTTTAAAGAAAAATTCAAAATAAAAATAGAGATTATATTGAAAATTAATTAAAAAATCCAAGTTCAAACACTGTTTTCAAAAGCAAAAGCAGAGAAGAAAACAACTAAGCGTTAAAACTCTTGTAGAAGGTCCCAGAGGAGATGCTGGGTTTGAAACCTGTAGACACAAGGTAAGCTTTAGAAAAACAACTAACATTTCAATCTTTAGGCTGTAGAAACTCTAAACTGGGTTTCCAACAGCAAGAAATAAAATTTAAGTGCAAATAGCTCCAAACTTTAATATCATTGGAAAATAGACAAGCAGGGGACTGAAGGTTCCCTTGCTGTGTTAAAGGGAGGGGATTTCAAAAAAGGGGGAAATCACATGAACTTTGGAACTGAATCTAATTGGCTGGAGGAGAAATTTTGTGGGACAGGACCAAGGGGACTGGAATGTTTCAACCTAATTTCCACGGGCCCATTTGATTGGCTAGAAGAAGTTCTATGAATTTGAGGTTCACTTGAATTTTTGATTGTTGATGTGGCAACATTCAATTTGTTGGTTCTAATGGTTTTTAAATGTGGGCAACACCAAGCCAACAGGAAGTCCAAATTGACCAATGTTTCTTCCCAGGAGGGGGCAACCAAAGGCAACAAATCTGCAGGGTAGGCCAGCACAAACCTTTCATCAACTGTGTGTGCCAAATCCTCTAAAGAATTAAGGGGTTTGGCTGGGATTTTTGGACCTATTTTTGGTGTGGTGGGAGAAAATTTTGCAATCTAATGCCAGGTGTGGCAGTGAATTTACATTATTCTTTCCTTTTTCCTGAGGCTGGATCCCTTCCTGGGGGAGCGTAGCCACCAAGAAGTTCTTGTGCGCTTTGGGAATCTTGAGCGCCAGAAGAGACTTAGGGGGGCCAAGTGCTGTGGGATTGTTCTTGTGAAATTCTTGTACCAGATCCCAACAATTTCTGCAGTCTGAAGAGCTTACCCAGCTGTTATCATAAGAGGGATATCCTTTCCAAGATACACAATATTGAAGGGACTTGCAAGTCCTACGTGAGGCTACTATGGCTTCTACCTCATACTCAGGAGATCCATCCACTAAGGTGGGGTCAGGGGTGCTGGGGAGATCCCCCTCAAAAGGGGACAGGTAACAGGCATTGAAGGTACTGTGAATCCAATAGGAGGGGGGAGGTCCAACACAAACGCGCCATTGCCCTTATCCTCTAAGCCCTTGAAAGAGCCCAGTCTCTTTGGAGTAAACTTCTTGAGGGTCCCTTCATTCAGATATTGGTGGCATCCAGAATTACAAGTGAGTCCACTGGATAATGGGGAGCGGGCTGTCTATTCCTATATGTTGCTTTCTTGTACGCCTCAATAGACTTGGTTAGGGTGCTTTGGACTTTGAGATGAATGGCCTTGAGATGAGCCGCCATGTCTGCAGCTGCTGATACGCTTGCCTGGAGTAAGGGACCTATCACAAACGCTGGGGAAAACCCCAGAGTATCCTAGAATGGGAACACCCCTGTGGAGGCATGCACCGTGTTGTTGTAAGCAAACTGGGCTAATGGAAGATTGTTGGACCAGGAGTCCATGAAGGCACTTGCGTAGCAACGCAGATGCTGCTCCATGGTTTGGTTAACTCTCTCTGTTTGCCCATCCAACTGGAGATGGAAGGAGGTGGACCTGCATGGCTTAATGTTCAGAATCCCCAGCAGAGACTCCCAGAACATGGATGTGAACTGGGGGCCTTGGTTGCTGATAATCTCCTGAGGTAAGCCAAAGTTGGAGAAGATGTGTTTTACAAACAGGTTTGTCATCCCTACTGAGTCCAGGGTGGTTAGGCATGAGATGAAGACTGAATATTTGGTGAAACGGTCTACCATCACCATGATAGAGTCAAAGCCTCCCAACAAGGGGAGGGCCACCACAAAGTCAACTGAGATGGATGACCACAGACCTTGGGACTGCTGCAGGGGATGGAGGAGACTGTTGTTCCCTGAGCGGTCCGGTTTAGAGCGAGCACAGGTGACACACTTCTTAATCCATGGACCCACTGCTTTAGTTATCCCAACCCAGCTATAAGTACGCCTGATGAGTTTGAGCAGCTTTTTTGGTTCCAGGATGTTCAAACAGGGGAGGACCATGATGTTCTGTCATGACATGCAGTGCAATTCCTTTGGAACCCACACTTTATTGTTTTGGTAAATTATCCTATCCTTAAGAGTATAGGGACCATGGGATGCGGATTCAGGAGAAAGCTTTGCACAGATAGCCTTCCTGTCCAGTGAGGAGTGCTGGGCCACCAGCACGTTGTGCAAGAGCGTACCGGGAAGAGCCAGTGGCGGGGCTGCCTCAGATGAGGGGGCAGGACCAATGACCAGAAGCTGTGGAGGAGCAACTGGAGCTGTGGCTGGGGTTTGGGGGAGCCGGGACCCAGGACCCAGGAGGATCAAGGACTATGGGATGACAGTGACCTGAGGATCCTTATTACCTCTCACCAGGTACATTGCAGGGTTAAAACTCAGAAGGTCAGGGAGGATGTTGAGCTCCCCTTTCACAAATTTTTACTTGAACTTGTAACCAGAGAGCATCTGCATGACACGTGCCTGGCAAGGGAGTAATTTCTGGGGCTTGTGGAAGTAAAAGAGGGCCTTATGGTCTGTAAAAACCACAAACTTGTGTTGAGTGCCCTGCAAGTGATGTTGCCAATGAGTGATGGCATCCACCACAGCTTGCAGCTCCTTGTCAAGCACCACCCAGGAGCACTTGTTGGGGGCAAACTTCCTGGAGAAGTAAGCAACCAGAAGCTCCTGACCATTGTTTTCTTGAAGAAGGACCGCCCCAGCGGCCACATTAGAGGCGTCACAAGCTACAATGAACTGTTTGCTTGTGTTGGCATGGCGTAGCACTGGGGTGGAGACAAAAACCACTTGATGGCCTCAAAGGCCTCCTGGCATGCTGGGGTCCACACAAAGGAGGTGTTCTTGCCAGCCAGGGGGTGCAGGGGGGCAGCCAGCTCAAAGATGGCAGGGGAGAACTTCTTGAGGAAGATCACTGTGCCCAGAAAGCAGCGTAACTTCTTCTGGTTCTGTGGGGTAGCCCATTCCCAAAGGGCCTTGGCCTTGTCAGGGGAGACTGTGTGGCCGTCCTTCAGGACCAAGTTGCCCAGAAAGGTAACCTTAGACTTGAAAAACTCACACTTGCTGGGCTTGATGAATAACCGCGCCTTGTGGATGGATACCACCACAGCCACCAGGTCCTTAGTGTGCTGCTCAGGAGTAGGGGAGTGGATTAGAATGTCATCAATGTACACCACGGCGCAGGAAAAGCAGAGATCCCCCAAGGCATCCTCAATGACTTGCTGGAAGATTGCAGGAGCGTTCTTCAAGCCAAAAGGCATGACCTTGAATTGAAAGCAACCACACCGAGTTTAGATGGCTTTAAGTCATTTGTCCCCCTCTGCCACACAAACCTGGTTAAAAGCATTAACAAGATCTAGTTTTGAAAAGACACAAGACTTGGCAATGGACTAAGCAATTGAGGCTTTCAAGGAGAGGGGGTAGCAGTCCAGGACAGTGATGTTGTTGAGGAGGGTATAATCAACGCACAGCTGAAGGGACCCATCCAATTTCTTAGCAAAAACCACTGGGGAGCTAACCAAGGAAGCCTTCTTGACTATCCACCCCTTTGCCAGCATGCCGTCTAGCCACACACCCAATGCCTTATCCTCCAATTTGCTAAGGGGGTACATTAGGGTGTTAATCTTCACAAGGTCAACCGTTGTCTTAAAGGTCAAATTGTGACAAGAGTGTGGAGGAAGGGAGCAGGAAAGGGTAGCGTCAAAGGCGTCCTTGAAGGGAGCAAGGATGGCCAGAAGGGCACAGGGCTTGGGGGGAGACTGGGGTTGCCACAAAGGACAAGCATGACTCAGGGGGTTCCCACCCCAAGGGGAGAACGGGGAAGGCACCTGGGCACCTTTCCAACAAGAAGTGAAGCTTGTTGGTGAAACAGTCAATCTGCACCAAGTGGCGCCGCCACCACCCCACGCCCACAATTACGGGATACAGGAGGTCCTCCACAGCGGAGAATTTACTCACAAACATGTGAGAGCCTGTACAGTAACTAAGTGGGTTATTGAGGAGGTAGCTGAGAACCTGTACCTGGCTAGCAGCAATTAGGCTCTGAGGAGGGAGCAGGGACAGACCCAGGGATTGGGCCAGTGCCAGGTCCATAAAGTTGCCCGCAGCACCTGTATCCACCAAAACCATAGCCTTAGCTTGGCGGGATTTGGTATAAAAGTTTTCAGTAAAAAGGAAATAGGAAAGATCTTCTTTATTCTGCAGGGTCAGAATGGATGCAGCAGAGTCACAGGAAGAAACCTCAGGGATGGCAGCCAAAGCCGCAAAGACCGGGAGGGATCCTGTAGAGGTGGGCCTGGCAGGGGCCTGGCAGGGGCGGCACATCATGTTGATGACAGGCGTCTTGGGGGGCTTGGCCGCGGGGGCCTTAGCCTGGGTAGGCTTGGAGACCAGAAGGTGGGCCAGCACATTAGACTTGGGCTGGTAGGCCAGCTTGGCTCCAAGCTTGCGGGCCAACGCAAATGCCTTCTCAAGGGAGGTAGGTGCTGGGTCCCATGCACTCTTGTCAGCAGAAGCAACATCTAGGGAGTTGCAGAACATGGCCACTTCCATCTTGGTAGGGAGATCCAGGGAGGCAGCTTTCACTGCAAAGCACTCAACATGGGAGGAAAGATCAGGGGCAAGGCCTTTGGAACAAAGGGTCTCAAATATAACCAAGGCCTTGGAACCTGGAGAGGCCACAGCTGAGGAGACCAGCGTAAGAAGGGAGGAAGTATCCCCAAGCTCCTGGCTTTGGCAAAGGAGAGTGTGCACCCAATGGCGGGCATCACTGTCAAGGGCATCCAAGAGGGCTACCAATCTCTGAGCGTCAGAGATGGGAGTGTCTGTGGACGCTGAGTCTGCAGAGAGGCAAAGCTGCAGCTCCCCAAAGGAATCCAGAACTTTTTCACAGATGGCCACAGAGGGGGGGTGCAGGGTGATACCAGGGTAATGTTCACCGCTGATGCAGCCAAGGAAGCTGTGGAGGGAGAGGCAGACTTCTTGGTGAGACACAACTTGAAGGAGGACAGAAGTGACCACGCGGCCCACACTGAGAGAAATCCAGCAAGGAGGGATCTCAAGCTGGCTTAGATGAGGGCAAGAATTAAGCTCTACACCCAGTAGCAAAAGGCTTCAAAGGCAGAAGAAATAAGATTGTCTATTATGTGATAGAGGGGGGCTAAACTAACTAAGTTTGGCTCCCATCCCGGTAAAACAAACCACCAGGATGCTGCCCAGTGGAGGACTGGGACAGCCACTCAAAGAGGGGACCACAAGGAGGACACAGGGGACATTTGAGGGAAATAAGCATTCAAGCCCATCAATATCAGTCCAGTGAGCAGTCAAGGAGTGCAGGTGGGAGCAGGAGAGAACACCTCAGGGGACACAAGTGGTACTGAATTGCTCTGGGCCAAACTGGAGAGAGGAGGCATGGAAGACACATCACCCTCAGAGGCAGGCAAGGTGTGATCCATGATGCCCAAATCCAAGTCATCACACATCAGGCTCTTGACCATAGCCTCTCCAGAAAAGAGAATACCACTGGGAAGGTCCCAGAGGCTAGAAGGATCTTCTCCCACAAGCTGGGCAGACGAGGAGATTTTTCCTCACAAGTCTGGGGAGGTAGGCCACAGGAGCAGTAGGAACAGAGCCAAGGAAAACACAACAAACTTGATAACTGGGAGTATCATAGAAATAATCTCCACAAAATTTGGAAGAGATTGATAAGTTTTCCAAGAAAAATGACACTAAAAGAATGCCTTGACAGGGTAACCTCAAACAGAAGGACAAAAGGAGCAACAGAGTAGGCCAGGGAAGCTTTACAGTGATCTTGGATGCCTTGGTGATTTCAGAAAACAAAAGAAGGTTCAAAAACAACAGTTTTAAAGAAAAATTCAAAATAAAAATAGAGATTATATTGAAAATTAATTAAAAAATTCAAGTTCAAACACTGTTTTCAAAAGCAAAAGCAGAGAAGAAAACAACTAAGCGTTAAAACTCTTGTAGAAGGTCCCAGAGGAGATGCCGGGTTTGAAACCTGTAGACACAAGGTAAGCTTTAGAACAACAACTAACACTTCAATCTTTAGGCTGTAGAAACTCCAAAATGGGTTTCCAACAGCAAGAAATAAAATTTAAGTGCAAATAGCTCCAAACTTTAATATTATTGGAAAATAGACAAGCAGGGGACTGAAGGTTCCCTTGCTGTGTTAAAGGGAGGGAAATCACATGACCTTTGGAACTGAATCTAATTGGCTGGAGGAGAAATTTTGTGGGACAGGACCAGGGGGACTGGAATGTTTCAACCTAATTTCTGCGGGCCCATTTGATTGGCTATAAGAAGTCCTATGAATTTGAAATCCACTTGAATTTTTGACCTTGATGTTGCAACATTTGATTGGTTGGTTCTAATGGTTTTTAAATGTGGGCAACATCAAGCCAACAGGAAGTCTAAATTAACCAATGTTTCTTCCCAGGAGGGGACAACCAAAGGCAACAAATCTGCAGGGTAGGCCAGCACAAACCTTTCATTAACTGTGTTTGCCAAATCCTCTAAAGAATTAAGGGGTTTGGCTGGGGTTTTCAGACCTTTCTTGGTGAAGTGAGGGAAGATTTTATGATCTAATGCCAGGGGTGGCAGTGAATTTACACAGGCAGGCACCAGCAGGCCTGCCACCAGTCTCCTGCCTGTCAGGCACCCGTGAGCCCAGGAAGGCACCAGCGGGCCTGCCGCTAGTCCCCAGCTGGATGCCTGCTACCCACCTGGGTCCCAGGGCCCACCCTGCAACCAATCAAAAAATTCCCTGGTGTACAGCCAATCAAATAAGTCCCTGACAACAGGGGAAATTTTAAAAGATAAAATTCCCCCTCCAGAAGAGGGCAGGAATAATATTTCAGATTTTAAAAACAAGTTTGCCACCAACCAATCAGGTGCTAATTTGCTGGCCACATGGACAAGGCCAAACTCCATCCAAAACAATGTTCTTGGCACCAAAATAACTTCTGGAAAGGAGTTGACTCACAACCTTCACCTAGCACCAGAGCAACAGGAAACTATTGGTTTATCTCAAGAATTTCTCAACCAGCCACAGATAGTAGGAGAACAGGAATTCAACCATCTTCCCAAGCCCCAATTGTCATTCCTACTTTACAAACTTCTGGGATCTCCCATACCCTATTTTCCCCTCCCAATTGCAAATCTTTGCACAGGAGAGAGAACTATAAATAAAGGATCCCACCTCAGTAATAGCTTGTGCTATTATTGAGATTAATACCCTCAATAAAGTGAAATTCAACTTACAACTAAAAGTTAACTACAAATCAGCCCCTGCCAACCCTCCAATCCAAGGAAGATGGATCATCTCATCTTCACAGCTATGCTCACAGCTTGCCTTGGAATTGGAGGCTACCAACAAGGTTCAGAATTCTTTGGACCCTCCCCAGAAGGACTAGGTCATGACCCCCACTATGACCCTGGTCAACTGAACTCTTCCCAGACTGGACCCTGGCCTCCCCTGGTGTCTCATATTCTACACTCTTTATTGTGATGTACACGTCCATGTACCACATATTAACTTACTTTGCCGGGAGCTTTGGGAGATACAACATACATGCAAAGATCTTCTGCTGTCTGATGACTGTGTACCCTATTGTTACCACCTTGACTGGGTTTCAGTTCACCAACCTGCTGCCATACATCCTGCAAGTGGTATCTTTGTAACTGGGTATTACAGTATAATAGCACCCCCACTGGGGCTATCCCAGCAAGCCTCAAGAACAACCTTGATCAAATACTTGACCCTCTTGTGTGTGACCTCCCTGGTTGCGCTCATCACCACCTGTTACACCTGCCTTAGATGTTTCCAAACTCACCAGCCTAGAGGAGATAAGACTCATTCCACAGCTACCCACCAAGTACAGAACTTGGTCCTTAACAATCTATCCAAGGCCACCATCCATTCTAGTGAGAAACAAGCCATCTTTACCCTGCTCTTGTCTTTTCACACCCTATTTGAGTCTGAGCCCTCCAAGTACACCACAGAGCTCAGAAGGTACTCCATGTGGCTAACCAGCTCACTGGTCAACAACAAGACTGGTTTGCGGCAACTAACCTCAAGGAACCCAACTTACGCCATGACTTCCATGCCTTCAGTCAAAGATTACTGGACTCTGTCACTTCGCCTGAAGACATAAACAATACCAAACACAAGCTATACTCCCTCAGACAGGGGACCTCCTCCACGGCCAGTTACACCAAGAAATTCTCCCAGCTCAAGGAGGCACTCCAACTGAATGATGATGAAGCCTGCTACCTCTACTACGCAGGGCTATCTCCTCAAGTTTAGGAGTTCCTACTCCACCATAAACTCCCTGACACCTATGAGGAAGTAATCAAAGAAGTGTAAGCTTGGTGAGGTTGTTACAAGGAGACCTTGGTTAAGAAATCCACCCAGGTGGCTGCCATCCAGTTACTCCCTCCTAAAGCCAACACTTAGGATAAAGCCCTGCGCCCAGGAGTGATTCCCAAACCAGGAGGAGGTTTTATGCTCTCCAGCAAAGAGAAGGCCCGCCAAGTAGCTCAGGGTCTTTGCATGTACTGTGGCCTGGCGGGGCACACAGTCATGAACTGCCCTACAGCCCATCCAAACCCCTTTAAACCTTCCTCAAACCCCCAACCCTTGATGGCAGTTGACAAGGAAAGTAATAAAGAAAATACTTCTTGCTACTCCACAGTCCCTATGACAGTTTCCTCCAGTAATACAGACATCCAAACCACGGTATTGCTAGACACAGGGGCCATGGGGAACTTTATCAATTTCCTACTCCTTGACACCCTAGGCCTGCAAACCCAACCAGGAGGGACAGCTTGACTAGCCAATGGAAGCACCCCCCCGGTATACAGAATCATCCAACCCACAACAGTAGAGATTGGCAGAATACCTTTTGAGCTCAACTTCTCAGCTTTGAAGGACCTGTCTTTCCCCGTCATATTGAGAATGCCTTGGTGGGAGCAAGCAAAGTGCAATATTGATTGAGACACCCACCAAGTTAACATCTCCAGCAATGGGAAGTCTGGAAATGTGATCTTGGGACAGACCACTGCTTCATCCCTGAATGTGGTGGAGATCTTGCCCACTCTGGAGAGTCTCCTCTTGCAATATGAGGACATGTTCAGCAAATCTCCTTTGCAAACCCTCCCCAAGAGAAGGGCAAGCAACCTCTGCATTAAACTCATGCCTGGCAAGACACCCAAGTGAGGCAAGGTCTACCCTATTACACACACCCAGGGTATTGTCTTAAAAGAGTACATCTCATAATTGGCTGCCAAAGGCCACATGAGATGCTCTCAGTCATTTTGCTCCTCCCAAATTTTCTTTGTTAAAAAGAGCAACAGGTGACTACAACCATGAGTAGACTACAGTATGCTCAACACTATCACAGTGAAGGATTGCTACCCAGTTCCCTCTGCAGAGCAACTGACAGATTGCCTGACAGGAGCCTACGTATTTTCCAAGATTGACCTCCACAATGCCTACAATTAGGTTCAAATTGCAGAAGGTGACAAATGGAAAACAGCAGTCTGCACACAGTTTGGGTTATACAAGTACCTGGTTATGCCATTTGGCCTATGCAATGCCCCTTCAGCGTTCCAGGCTCTCATGAATGAGATCTTGTTCAAACTACTGGACGTATGTATGGTTGTATACTTGGACAATATCCTAGTTCACTCAAAGGACAAGACCACCCACCTTCAGGACCTCAAGAAGGTCCTATCCAGACTTCAGAAGGCTAAACTCTACTGCAAGAAGGAAAAGTGTGAGTTCCTGAAACCTGAGGTGAAGTTCTTAGGCTATGCCATTTGAAGGGGTGGTTTTGCAATTGCTCCATCTAAGGTCGCTGTGGTACTGGACTGACCCACCCCAAATTCCAGGACCAAGCTTAGGGGGTTCTTAGGTTTGGAAAATTTCTGTAGGAAGTTTATCAAGGATTTTTCCAAAATAGCCCACCCAATCACCACCCTCACAGCTAAGAGTGTACCCTTCAAATGGTCTGACGCAGCCCAAAAGGCTTTCTAGACCCTTAAGGTAGCTTTCACCTCAGCCCCGGTACTGAGAAGACCAGACCCCAAGCTCCAATTTTTTTTGGAGACCAACGCTTCTGACTTTGCGTTGGGAGCTGTTCTGCTTCAGGAAGGGGAGCCTGTAGTATACCACACTGTGGCATACTTCTCCAATAAACTGCTGGACCAGGAACGGAACTACAACGTCTACAAAAAGGAACTCATGGCAATTGTAAAGGCTTTCAAACATTGGCAAAGATACCTGAAAGGAGCCAAGCACACCGTCATTGTTTGTACAGATCACAGGAACCTTCTGTACTTCACAGATAAACAGAAAGATATGCCAACGGTTGGCTAGGTGGGCCTTGGACTTGTCCTCCTATGATTTTAAGATAAGCTACATTACTGGATATACCAATGAGGCTCCTGACGCCCTGAGTTGAAGGGAAGACATCAACAATGGAGATCACTCATACAACCATTTCAACACCTGTCTGGTCCTTAGACCCAAACAATTCTTGCTCATGGTCCTGGGCATCTCCCAACCCACCACCACCTTGGAAGATGAGATCAAGGCAGCCCAGAAAAATTCACCTATGATCCAAGGGATAGTGACCAAGATGTCTTCTGGCAACCCAAACTGCAACTACGAGCTGAGACAGGGGCTACTCTTCAGACACAATAGACTAGTGGTGACTCCAGGAGCTATCCAGGACCAAGTACTCAGAGAGATCCATAACTTTCCCCTGGGAGGACACGGGGGTAAAGAAAACCATGGAAAGGCTCCGCTTGAACTATTAGAGCCCTACATGTTTCCCCAGGTAAAGGACTATATTGGTTGGTGTGTATCATGCATGAGGAACAAGCACTCCATGCAAAAACCTCACAGTCTCCTCCAACCCCTCCAGATTCCTACAATGCCCTGGGAGTCAATATCTATGGATTTCATCACCAATCTCCCTCCAAGCAAAGGGTTCACCGGCATCCTGGTATTTGTAGATTGACTCACCAAGGTGGCAGAGTTTGTGGCCTGTTCTAGTGGAATGACAGCCATAGCCACCGCCTGTCTGTTCCTTGAGCACATCTACAGACACCATATATTACCAAAGGGTATTGTCTTGGACAGAGGAACACAATTCACCTCCAAATTCTGGGCAAAATCATGAGGCAGTCACAGATAAAGCTGAACATGTCAACCGCCTTCTACCCACAGACCAATGGACAGACGGAACCTATCACCCAAATCTTGGAAACATACCTCCAAGCCTATGTAAATGCCAAACAAGACAACTGGTCAGACTTGTTGCCCCTAGCACAGTTCAGTTACAATAGTTCCTACCACTTGGGGACTAAGATGACCCCCTTTAAGGCCAACTACGGCTACTCTCCCCAAGGAATTCCAACCTTGGGACATCTAGGGACCGTTCCCAAAGCCAACAAATACTTTTAAACCCTCCAAGACACCCAGGAGGAACTACAGAGTAGCCTACAGATGGCCCAACAACGCTACAAGGCTCAAGTGGACAAACACCAAAGACCCACACCCAAATTTCCCAACAGGATCTAATGTATACCTAGATACCAAGAACCTCAAACTTAACCAGGTGGGGCGCAAACTTTGACCAAGACGCATCAGTCCCCTTCAAGTCCTCCAGAAGGTGTCGGCCACCGCCTACAGGGTGCAACTCCCGGGCCACTTCAGTGCACACAATGTGTTCCACGTCTCCAGGTTAACAGCTGAGCGCGGCCCTCCACCATCCCACCAAACAGAAAACTCTAGACCCCCACCTGAAGTCTTACAGCACACACACAAATGGGAGGTAGACACAGTGCTAGGTTACCAAAAGGTCTGAAACCAGATCCAGTACCTTGTCTCCTGGGTAGGGTACCCATCAGAGTCCAACTCTTGGGAACCAGAGTCTAACCTCATTAACGCCCTCAAGAAGATTGCCCAGTACCACCAGGGGAAGAACGCTCTAGAGGGGGGAGGAAAGGCAAATGTCAGGAATACTCCTGACATAAACCTAATACTGAATGAAAGGAAAAGTTGGGGAAAGATAACTGAGGCCCCAATTTTTGGGGCAAAATTTGATATGGAATTCCCCCCTTATTAGGGGAAAGTAAAATAAAATTGGGGAAAAATTGGATCTTGGTGGGCGCCTGTTGCAGATACTGAATGGATTAGACGTAAAGTTGTCCATCTAGGGATTAAGCAATGGAACAATTGCGCAGTTGCGCTATTGCATCCTGATTCTACTAGTGATAAAGACGTTTAAAACACCCCTAAAACGGGTGTTTGATTTGCCTTTCAAATGTGCACAAGGCACAGGCTTCACTTCCGGGATTATAAATAGAACAACAAAGTTATTTATATCTACCTCCTTAAGGAAAGCTGCAAGGAAGCAGTTGTTCTCTTGCGCGGGATTTTTAGCTGTGCCAATCCACTCTCCTCCATTTGGGAAGTCCTTCTGTCTGTGCCTCCCTGCCTCTGATGGCAATTCCCCTGCCTCACACTATATAAGTGCAATACTATCTAAATAAATACCAGTTTTGTCTATACACCTTCTTATTCTTCTGTCCTTCATAGGCTGTTGCTATACTATCAACAGGTATAGTATTAAGAATTAGGTCACTGACTAACTGTTTGTAGAAACTAGCAATCCTTTGCTGCAACTTTTACAACAGCGCCAAACTAATTTATCATCCGGGCAGACGCCCGCTACGCCCGCCAGCCACCTGCGAGCCTGCCAGTCCCCCACCTGCTTGCTTGCCTCCTGCCAGCCCCCCAGCCTCCAGCACACCCGCTTGCTCCCCGGGCCCCAGTTGGATGCCTGCCACCCACCCGGGTCCCAAAGCCCACCCTGCAACCAATCAAAAAATTCCCTGGGGTACAGCCAATCAAATAAGTCCCTGACAACAGGGGAAACTTCAAAAGATAAAATTCCCCCTCCAGAAGAGGGCAGGAATAATATTTCAGATTTTAAAAATAATTTTGTCACCAACTAATCAGGTGCTAATTCACTGGCCACATGGACAAGGCCAAACTCCATCCAAAACAATATTCTTGGCACCAAAATAACTTCTGAAAAGGAGTTGACTCACAACTTTCACCTAGCACCAGAGCAACAGGAAACTATTGGTTTATCTCAAGAATTTCTCAACCAGCCACAGATAGCAGGAGAACAGGAATTTGACCATCTTCCCAAGCCCCAATTGCCATTCCTACTTTCCAAACTTCTGGGATCTCCCATCCCCTATTTTTCCCTCCCAATTGCAAATCTTTGCACAGGAGAGAGAACTATAAATAAAGGATCCCACCTCAGTAATAGCTTGTGCTATTATTGAGATTAATACCCTCAATAAAGTGAAATTCAACTTACAACTAAAAGTTAACTACAAATCAGCCCCTGCCAACCCTCCAATCCAAGGAAGATGGATCATCTCATCTTCACAGCTGTGCTCACAGCTTGCCTTGGGATTTGAGGCTACCAACAAGGTTCAGAATTCTTTGGGCCCTCCTCAGAAGGACTAGTTCATGACCCCCACTACAACCCTGGTCAACTGAACTCTTCCCAGACTGGACCCTGGCCTCCCCTGATGTCTCCATATTCTACACTCTCTATTACAATGTACACGTCCATGTACTACATCTTAACTTAATTTTCCAGGAGCTTTGGAAGATACAATGTACATGAAAAGATCTTCTGCTGGCTGATGACCATGTACCCTATTGTTACTGCCTTGACTGGGTTCCAGTTCACTAACCTGCTATCATACATCCTGCAAGTGTTACCTACTGTAACTGGGTATTACACCCTGACATCATCTTCTACCATAGTCAAGCTTGCAGAGCACGGCTCTTTACTCTGTGACTTATATTCCTTCAGCAGGGTGGCGGCATTCTCCAGGTTGGATTCTGGTTCCCAAGTATTCTCTTTGTGGGGGTATCCTTTCCATTTTACCAGGAAGTGAGGTTTTTGGTATCAGAGTTTGTGTCCAAGGATGGCTTCTACCTTGTGTTCTGCGAAGCTTCCTATTTTGACAGGTGGGAGAGCTGTTCTCACTATCTGATGCAGGAGAGAAGGTCCTTTCTTTTTTGATAACAGGGAGTGATGGAATATGTCGTGAATCTTTCATCTGGGGGCAGTTCTAGTTGGTAGGCTACGGTATCAATACGTTGTAAGACCTTGTAAGGACCTGTTTGCCAGGGGCTCAAGCTAGTGCAAGGGGCAGTATTCTTAATGTTCTTAGCGCTGAGATACACAAGGTCTCCTACTTTAATTGGGGTGTCAGGGCTTTGTTTCTTGTCGGCAAAATCCTTGTATACTTGTACTGCTCTTCTCAAGCTCTTGACACATTCTTCTTGGCATGCGTGGATGTTGCTGACCCAGTCTCGTCCTTTGGGGTTGTCAGCTTCCTCTGTGGAGGGGCATCTCATGTGGGGTTGAATCCTTAGTCGGCTTTGAAGGGGGCATACCAGTGGAGCTGTGGTCTTGGTTTTTATACTTAAACTGAGCCATTGGTAGGTGGGTTACCCAATTGTTCTGTTCCAAGTCAATGTAGCATTGTAAGTACTGTTTGAGGACCTGGTTTACTCTCTTGGTCTGTCTGTTGCTCTGGGGGTGATATGCAGTAGACAACAATCTTTCTGTTCTCAAGTCCTTTAGGATTTGGGCCCAAAACTTAGAGGTGAATTGTGGGCCTCTGTCTGAGACCACTTCTTGTGGGAGTCTGTGGCTCATGAATAATTGGTGCTGGAATAGAGTGGCAGTTTCCCTTGTGGTTACTTTGGTTGTTGTTGTAATGAAGTGAGCCATCTTGGTGAAACAATTGACAATTACAAGGCTGGCATTAAATCCTTTTTAATTGGGTAGCTCCACAATGTATTCCACGGAAACTGACTTCCAAGGGCCTTCTGCAATCTGAAAAGGTTGTAGTAATCCTTCTGGCTTTCCTTGCTTAGGCTTGGTACATCTACATGTCTTGCAACTACTGAGGTATCCTTCAATCTCTGGCTCCATCCTAAGTCACATGTAGGTTCTCTGAATCCCTTTGAGAGTCTTTGTATGCCCAGGGTATCCTGACATGGGGGAGTCATGGTATTCCTTCAGTATCTCTAAGTGCAGTGGGCCTTCTGGTATTTAGGTATGTCCATGTAGCTGCAGGGTGTTTCCATATAGGGAGTAATTATTTTGGTAGTATTGACTTTTGATATCTTTCTTTAAGTCTTCCATAATGGAGATGCAGTTCTGTTCTATGGTCTGAGCTAGTTGGATTTCTTCTCTTCAACTGGCTAGTCCCAGGAATAAGAAAATTGGCTCAATCATATTTGGGGACAGCAAGGATTTAGTGTTGAATTCTTCAATCTCTTTGGCACTAGGAAAAAGGTTGACTCTTTGGCTTAAGGCATCTGGTACAATGTTGGTCTTGCCAGACTTGTAGCTGATTGATAAGTTGTAATCTTCTAGGAATAGGTCCCATTAACTTGTTGTTGATTCAGTTGTTGTGGTTTGAAGAAGTATGTCAGGTTCTTGTGATTGGTCATGATTCTCACTAGGTGGTTGGCGTCACACAACTATCTTCTTCAATGTTTCAAGGACTGGATGATAACAATCATCACTTTATTGTAGATGGGGTAGTTCAACTCAGGCAGAGTGAACTTTCTTGAGTAGTAAGCTACAGGGTGCAGCTTACTATCATGCCCCTCCTGAAGCAACACCCCCAATGCAAAGTCAGAGACATCTGTTTCCACAATGAAGGGCTTATTGTAAACTGGCATTGCTAAGACGGGGGAAGAAACAAAGGTGTTCTTTAGCAACTCAAAGGCTGTCTTGGTGGTGTCATCCCACACAAAGGGGTGTTTTTCAGAGGTGAGGCGGGTCAAGGGCAAGCAGATTGAAGAAAAATTTTGGACAAATTCCCGGCAGAAGTTTGCCAGGCCCAGGAAACTTCTGACCTCCTTGCAGTTCTTAGGTTCAGGCCATGACATCACAGCCTCTATTTTATCAGGTGTCATTTCAAAACCTCCTTTTAGTACATTTTACCCCAGTAACTCTACTTCTTGGAAAAACTCACATTTCTGGAGTTTAACAAAGAGTCCGTGTTTCTTGAAGCGTTGTAGGACAGCTTGAAGGTGTTCAACATGTTCCTCAGGCGTGCAACTGTAAATAATGATGTCATCTAAGTAGGCTACGCAACACTGGTCCTTGAGTCCTCCCAAGATCACACCCATCATAGTTTGAAAGGTACTGGGCGCGTTGCACAGCCCAAACGGCATAACCAAGTATTCAAAAAGACCTTGCCTAGTCTTGAAGGCAGTTTTCCATTTGTTGCCAGGCCTGATCCAGATCTGGTTAAAGGCATCCCTCAAATCAACCTTTGAGAAGACGTTGGCTCCTAAAAGCTGGTCTTAGAGGTCTTCAGCATTAAGTATGGGGTATCTTTTTTTCGCTGTGATGCTGTTTAGGTCCTGGTAATTGACACGAGGACGTAAGTTGCCGCCCTTCTTTTTAACAAACAATAAAGGGGACAAACAAGGAGATTTGGAGACGTGTATATATTCCTTCTTCAACATCTTGTCCAAGTACTCTCTTAAGATGGCTTGTTCCTTCATGTTACAACTATAGACAGGTCCATGCTTAGGTTGGGTTCTGGGGAGGAGGTCAATGGCGTGGTCAAACTGACTGTGTTTAGGTAAGGCAGTGGCTTCTTCTTCTGAGAAGACAGACTCCCAAGGCTTCAAACATTTTGGGATATTGGCCTTTCAGGATTCCATGGTGATGTTGTTTAACTCAGGGGTCTGCTGGGGGTTCAGGCAGGGAACCTCTAAGGTTTGGCTCTCAGGAGTGATAGTCACGTGATGGTTTTTATTGTCCAAGTTCAATTGGTGTTCAACCCACCATTAAAACCCTATCACTAAAGGTTTGGGAAGCTTCTCCATGACGTGGAATCTAGTAGGCAGCAGTCTCTTGTTTAACTTCAGGGAGAATAACTCTTCACATTTGTGGGACAGGTCTGTTGTCTTGTTACCCAAGGTTACCAGGTGGGAGTTTCCCTGGATTGGTACACCAAGTTTCTCAGCTAGGCTATGTTCCATGTAGTTGAGGTTTCTCCACTGTCTAGGAGATCTACAGTGTTCACCTCATGGTCATTATAACATAAAGTAGTGTCAATGATAGGATAAGATTGTGAAGCGTTGTTTATTGCTGAGATGGTTGCTCCTTGGGTTCCATTGGAGCGGCTAGTGCAGTCCTTGGATAAATGGCCACTCTGGTGGCAATAGAAGCATATTCCACTTCTGACGTGGCGTTGGTACTCTTCAGGGGTCATGTTCAAGCAGGGCCTGCTTGCACCAGGGGTTTGATTGTTCTGGGGTTGGCCAGCGTGGCATCCTTGTGGTTGGCTGAAGTCCATGCCTCTGGCAATAGCCAGGAGCTTGTCTTTGGGAAGGTCGCATTGGTGGTGTCTCATTAGGCTGGCATGGTGTGGGTTCAGACTGTTTCTGAAATGCAAACCTGATATGTTGTCAGGAATCTTGGCTGCATCTTCGAGCATAGGAATCATTGTATGTAGGTCTCCAGGCTGTCTCTTCCTTGGGTCAGGCAGATGAGCCCCATATAGGCTTGGATCTTGACTCCAGCAGGGGTAGTTGCAGAGTTCATTCTCTCCAGGAATTGGTCATAGGAGAGTATGAGGTCTGGGTCTTCCTCAAGGCTGGTCAAGAAGGTTTCTCTGGAATTATCCTTTAGTTGGGTGGCCACCATCATAACCTTCTGGGTGTTGTCTCTGAAGCTCTTGGGGTGGGCGCAGAACAAGGTTTTTATCATGATCATTCCTTTTCTGAATCCAGACAAGTCCAATTTTGGCAGGTCAGGAAAGGTTGTGGGGGCAGCAGTATTCTGGTTTGAGATGGAGATGGTCAAAGTCTGGACCTGGGATGGCTTGGCAACAATTTCTTCTTGGCATTTGTTTGTTTCTTGTTTCTTGGTCAAATACTGTCTTATATAGTAAGCTGAGGTCAAAAATAAAAGCATACAAGATGCCCCTATAATAAAGAAGAATAGGGGCCCAGGGTTACTAGTTTAGATATGGTTGGCATACTGTCACAGCCCATACCAGAGTCTGGCTGGACTCCCACAGGAGAGGCAGGCCAGGAAGGCCATGTACACAATAGGCACTATACAAACCAGGTAGTTGAGAGCAGTGACTAGGGGGCACCACCTCCCAGTATGGGGCACAACTTGGTTGGTCAGCCCCAACACTGTGATATAGACAAACCCCAGCTTGCTAAAGTCCTGGGTGGGAGGCGCGTTGGAGAGAGGAGGGGCAGTAGGAATCTCCTTCATAGCTGGTGGCAGATCCAGATGGTGGGGATGGAAATACTCCAATTCAAGGGTGTGGGGTGGTTTGACAAGAGCAGCAGGAGTGTAGCCAGGAGGATATGGATATGCAAGTTTGTATTGTGTAGTGAATTCACAAATGGATGCAAAGAGAATAATTAAATTTGAGCAAAAATAGACAATTCCTGCAATAAGATAATAATTTCTAGGCATAAACTTGCTTTATTAAGATGTCAACAAAGAAAAGGGGATGCCAGTGTTCCCAGCTATATCCTACTGGGAAACTGTAATTTGGCTTACTGGCAGCTTCTTATTGGTTGTCAATGAATTATTCTTAATCTGGGTTCCACTGGTGAATCCTGATTTGCCATTTAGATGGATCATTTCATTATTTTTGCCCTGGGGAAGCTGGCAGGGGGATTTTGGGCCATTTGGCAACCCAAGTCTCCAATTCTGGGTTTCAGAGGGTTGGGTCAATTAAAATATTTTCCACTCAGCTTTTGGAGGGTTTTCAATTGTCCCCAGGCTTGACATTTACCAGAGTTTAATTCTCCACTTAGAATTAAAGTTTTTTTTGGGTTAATCTGTGTGATCAATGACGCAATTGTTTGGTCGCACAATTGCTCCATCACAGGTGTTGACCCTATGCAACATAGGGTTTTGTCTGGCCCATTCTGGGCCCTGACAATAATAAGCAAATTGAAGAGGAAAATTAAGAAGAGAATGATACTTAATTTGATATGAATATTGAGAGTTATATAGCATCATGGAAAGCCACATGATGCTCATGTACCTCATGATAGTTGTGAGGATTTTTCAGGTAGTGTTTCATTTATTATTTAAAATGTTTTATTCTCTTATAATATGAGCAACTGATAATATTGTCCCCAACTTAATGGTTAGTCAGTGAATCACTCAAAAAATTGCTTTTTCAAGAGAGATTAATTGTAAATGTTGTGACAGGACACATTTTCTAGATGATGTCTTTCTATATAGTGTTTTCTAGATACTGTTTTCTAGATGATGTATCCTACTGTTATATATAATAAAAAGAGCTCTGTAATACAAAATACATATATTGATAAGTAACCTAGTGTCAGGAACCCACTTGAGAGAAAAAAGACTTCTAATCTTGTGAGCAAGGTCCCCCAAATTCAGTCCTGCTACAATAGAACCTAGTAGTACCTTCACTATTGCAAGATATCCAAACTTCCCTAGAAAGAAAAATCTAACCATCAAGGAGCTGAAGCTTCCTAGGAGAGAATAACCTACTAAGTAGACCAGAAGATAGAAGTATGTGTTGGGTAAAACCAGGGAGACATTGGCTTCAGTAGTAGTATGTAAAGAGTGGCTGTAGTTGGATTTTTGTCCTCAATGACCTGATAGGTATTTAAAGCAACTATTTGCTAAAGACACTTCCTTATGAGAATTGCCAGTTAAAGAGTTGCTCTAGTCAGTGATGTGTATGGAGTCTTCCAAGGACAATGCTAGCCAGGTCAAGAGAGTTAGAAACCAGTACATGAAGATATTTTTATTCATGGCGCTAAGTGAGAGTCAAGAAAGGCTAGTTTTTATTAACAGAAAAGATTATTATAAGAGATTGATACAGTAGTTTTCAAACCTGCTGAGATAAACAAAAAATCTCAGTCCAAAAAAATACAACTCAGTCTAAAAACAAAATCAAAAATTAAAGAATTTACATTGAATTACATTAGATTTGGATCCAACTTGATTTTGCTTTTAGATTGAGTTGTATTTGTTTTTGGAAAGAGATTTTTTGTTTATCTCAACAGGTTTGAAAACTAATGTATTTATTGCTAGAACAAATGAAATAATTTAATCAAGCTCACTTAAATACTGTCAGGAATATTCCTGACATAAATCAAATCCTGACTGAAAGAAAGAGCTGGGGAAAGATAGCTGAATTCCCAATTCAAGGGGCAAAATTTGATAAAGAATTCCCCCCTTTATTTGGGGAAAATAAAAATAAAATTGAGGAAAACCCAGATTTTAGTGGGCAACAGACTAATTTATCATCCAGGCAGGCACCCGCCGCCACTGTGCAGACGCCTGCCAGCACCCAGACAGTCTCCCAGCCGCCAGTGGGCCCGCCGCCAGCCCACCTGCTTGCTCCTGGGCCCCAGTTGGCTGCCAGCCACCCACCTGGGTCCCAGGGCCCACCCTGCAACCAATCAGAAACCCTCCTTAAGTACAGCCAATCTAACAAATCCCTGAATACAAGGGAAAATTCTGAAACCAAAATTACACCTCCAGAAGAAGGAGGGAATAATGGTTCAAATTTTAAAAATAAGTTTGCCACCAACCAATTGGATGCTAATTTACAGACCACATGGGCAGGGTCAAACTCCAACCAAAACAATGTTCTTGAAACCAAAATAGATCTTGAAAAGGAATTGACTCACATCCCTCACCTAGCACCAGGGCAACATGAAATTATTGGTTCACCTCAAGAACTTCCCAACCAGCCACAGATAGCAGGAGAACAGGAGTTTGGCCATCTTCCCAAGTTCCAACTGCTATCCCTATCTTCCAAACTTCTGGGATTTCCCATCCCCTATTTTTCCCTCCCAATTGCAAATCTTTGCACAGGGAAAAGTACTATAAATAAAGGATCCCTCCTCAGTAATAGCTTGTGCTATTATTGAGATCAATACCCTCAATAAAGTGAAATTATACTTAAAAACTTAAGTCAACTTAATAGTTAGCCCCAGCCAAGCTCCCTCCAATCCAAGGAAGATGAACCATCTCATTTTCACAGCTGTGCTCACAGCTTGCCTTGGGATTGGAGGCTACCAACAGGGGTCAGAGTTCTTTGGGCCCTCTCCAGAAGGACTAGGTCATGACCCTCATTACAATCCTGGCCAACTAAACTCCTCCCATACTGGACCCTGGCCTCCCCTGGTGTCTCTACATTCCATGCTCTCCATTGCAATGTACACCTCCATGTACTATATATTGACCTACTTTGCTGGGAGCTTTGGGAGATACAACGTACACGCTAAGGTCTTCCGCTGGTTGATGACCATATATCCCATCATCACCGCCCTGACTGGATTCCAATTTATCAACCTACTACCATACATGCTGCAAGTGGTACCCACAGTTTTGGGGTATTACAAATACTGATATTACACTATCAAACATTCAAGAGGCTTTTTAAAAATAAGGGAGGATCACAGACCCAGATTTCATAGGGTTTTAGGTGTTGAAGAGGGTCTGAAATGAAGTAATTGGAGGTGGTGACCAATAATGGCTAGGATTATCTTGTAGCAGAGAAGAAAAACTTATGGATAGTGAAGCCAAAGATCAAGAAAACAGTGACTAAAACTGCAGATCAATGAACAAGAGGGCCCTGAAAGTGGTTTCCTAAGTCATAGCATGTGTTTGAAGAGCAGCAACAGCTGCAAATACAGCCAATCAGATGCTTGACAATGAGTGGTAAATTTTATGATCCTTTTAAGCATTTTGAACTCAAGAGCGTAATTTGATTGAATAGAGTGAGTATAAAAGATAGTATAACTTGGAATTCATATTTAACATTAACAACAATGTCTTTTTTAGGGTTCTGGGTTTGATCCCTGTGCTGGTATCCAGGGAAGCACTTATTTATAAAAATTAAATTCTGGATGTCTGTTTCCAATTTTGTGACATTATCATTATCATTATTGAATGAATTAAGGTAGACAGTGATGTGATTCCTGAAACCTAGCCCTGGCTAGGGAAATAAGTCTTCTCCCACCCCTCTGCCCTTTTCAAAGGGTAAACCCCCTCTTCTCTGAAAAGATTGATGGTATTGGTTTTATCAGAATCCTCAGCCTGGCTCACCTCATGCTGGCTGTTCAAGTAGATTATACCAGTTTTTGTATTAAAAATGCAATTTTCTAGGGTTCACTATCTGCTACATTATCAATTTAGTCCCAGTCATCTATCTGGCTCTATAAATTTGCCTGAACTATTTTCTCACTAATCAGTAGAGCCCAAGGGTAGTGTTAAGGCCCTGGTATGCACTAATAGATGCCTTGTGTTGTAAGTGTGCTGTTTTAGCAGAGTTATTGTAAGGTCTTGCCCATAATGGTGCAAGGTTGTAAACTAAAGTGTGCAAAGCATTGGGATTCAAATTTAAAAGATATAATAATGTAGGTACTGTCTGTAAGATGATCTTACAGAAACCCGCTAAAAACCTATATTGTGTCACAAATGGAGTGATAGAGTGTAAAAACCCTAAGCAAAGAAGATATAATAAAGTGTTCAATAGTGAACAATTTGTAACTAAAGGAATATCAATATTAGGATATTCTCCATCTGCAAATTGATACATATAACTATTGAAAGATTCCTTAAGGGAAAAATGGATACAACAAGCCTAAGGCTTGTTGTTTTACAAGTTCCATTTGGATTTAAGGAAAAAGCTAAACTAAAAAAGATGAATTTAAAAAATTCTAAAAACTACAAATTTGAAGTTAAAATTGTAAAAGTTGAAGGGGAAGAAATCACTTAGAATTTTGGCTTAAAGCCTACTCTTCAAAAGTTCTTTATTTATAGAAGAGAAAGCCTTTTCTGTTTGAGTATGATAAACAGGAGGAAGCAGCCAAGAGGAGGAGTAACTGGAGAAGCTGGAGACAATCAGGTACAGAAAAGGAGAAAACAAAAGACCAGTTCAAGTTTGATAGGCAGAATGAGGCTGGGGAGAGCGGCAACAACGTGAAAAGAAGTTTCAAAAAGGTAAGCAAAAAATTAGAATTCATCTAACTTAAAGTAGAGAATATAAGCTAATTGAATAGCTGGGAAGACAGTGGATGACAACCACGTCAATTCAAATGCAAATCAAAGAGAAAAACAAGGTAATTAACTTAATATATTTATATATTAACTTTCAATTCAAAACTTAAATATTTAGAAAATACTGAATTATGAATCAATTGAAAACACACAGATAAATAAATTTAAAGAGCCTGCCCTTTGGGGCAGGGCATGACAGTTATAAAGGGGGAAATAATTGTGACTAGATGTTATATAGTTGCTGTGAATCAGAATATTAGGAAAATAATTATGGTGATCACTCAATTAAATGGTTAAGGGGGTGGCTTGATCCTTGTAGAGAGTCAAGCGCTGAATTGAGGTATTCATTGTGAAGGTTATTGTCTGGTTATGTTACTAGGTTTGGAAATTCAAGTCAACTTCTTCATTTGGCTTTGGGTCACTGGAAAGTTGGATTGCAGGACACAAACCCACTTGGTCAGAACCTTACTGGGAGTGGACCCCATTGTTTTGACACTTGGCAAACTTTATACTGTAAACATATATAGAAAAGTACTGTAAATTCATAACCTAAAGGTAAAAATGTGGGATTGTCAAATTCTTTTGTATGAACTCACCAACTTAATGGAATAAATTTCATCCCAGAACAACTTACTTTCCTATATAAAAGGATGAAAAATATTCCAGTAAGTTGGTGAGTTTACACAAAAGAATTTGACAATCCCGCATTTTTACCTTTAGGTTATGAATGTACAGTATGTTCACTTTAGAGTTTCAAGAAAAGATAACACTTTAATCTGATGAAATATACCTGGCTGCAGCTAAACCCAATGACCTCTAGAGATTGGCAACCCATGCTCTGGTTGATTTCTGAATGATGTGAGCTGGATAAGGTTTATTTTCTTGGCTAGTTGGGCGACAGGTCAGATCTTCTATTGTGAAAGAGATTTTTGTGGCACAAAACTTATGAGGCTGTTTTTAAGGACGGTAGCGCCTGCCAAACCTAAGCTTGCATGACAGCCAGTCAACCAAGTTGGGTGCCATGATTGAAAAGGTTCTGTTTTGGCATACTTATGTTTGTCAAGCCAGTACATATATCTACATTGGACTAATTTTTAACCCTTCTGCTTCTAGCCTTGATTATCATATCATTGCAACTGAATTGTTTATAGTTAAGTATTTGAAATTTTGGGGAAAGACAAAAGTCCAAGTAGGGTAAAAAAGAGGTTTGTAATATGATCTTTATTTGGGGTAGTGATGGTTCTTATATTGTTTAAAAAAGCCACTGGGCCATCAAGGGGGTGGCACATGTGGTGTTGACCAAGGTAGGGGTCTGCAGTGCTCCAGGTTTAGGATTTAAGGTTCACTGTGTAAATTAGGGGCAGGAGGATACTTCATCAACTATTTTCTGACAATGGGTCTTCTGCCAAATCTGATCCAACTATAATTTCTTTGGGTGAGAACTTTTAACTCTGTACAGATAAAAAGTTCAAGAATACAAAGTAAAGAACGGCTGTTCTAGAAAAGTTGTTCTTTGAAGCTTTCAATGTTATTGTTTTACTTTGTAGCAATGAATTTTACTTTAATTAGATTTTATAAAGGCTAAGATTTAAAATTAAGCCTGTTGAATACTGTCAGAAAATTGCAGACTGTGGTATTTTATCATCTGCCAGATGATATCCTAAGTCTTCTAACATTAGGAAAGTACAAAGAACCTGTGACTTTGGCCCGGAATATTTTGTTGTCATCAGAAGTAGCAAGTCTGATAGGGCCCAAGACTCAAAGGATTTGGGACAGTTCTTCCTACTTCTGGATATAGGCTCATAAGTTGTTGTCTCTATATTTACTATAGGAATTAACACTGTATGAAAACAGTATGATCTTTTGTTCTTCACTTAATTAGAATCAAACTAGGGAAGAGATTTGGAATATCATCTCTTTATTAGACAACTGATATTGAGGTTGGCCCAGCTACCTGTGTTTATCTGAGTTAACTCACAATGCTAGAAGAGACTGAAGTAGCTTTAGAGCATTGCGGCAGGGGGCCCAACCTTAGGTGTGTATGGTTTGTGAAAGAAGCTTGCTTGACAACTTACACAGCTCAGTATCATTTATGATGCTGTACAACTATCTTTCCACCTGAGCAGAGTAGCTGTCTACCTGGACCAAGTTCCAGGGCTAGCTAACCAGACTGGCTACTAGTTGGTGGAGATGATTTTTCCTCAATAAGAGCTACTCTAATACAATAGGTTCAGAGCCTTTTATCTTAGAGTGTTTGACCTGGTGGCCTGGTTCATGGTGAACTCTTCTAGAAGTGTTTCAGATGATGGCTCATATGACCGCCCTTGTTCTAGGAAATAATTAAAGTTTAGAATAGTAATTATTATGAGAAGCATGTTTGAAGTGATTGTTGAGGTGGACTAATTAGTTGCACAATATCTGCATGTTTCACTCATTAATTTTAATGCATGAATTTGTTGATGCCAGAATATGATTTGATCCTTGATTTCACAAACTTACAGCCTGCATTATTTTATTAAAACCATTCCTAAGAGTAAATAACTGCTGGCCTGCATTATTTTGTTGAAACCATTCCTAAGAGTAAATAACTGCTGGCCTGCATTATTTTGTTGAAACCATTCCTAAGAGTAAATAACTGCTGGCCTGCATTATTTTGTTGAATTCGTTAATTAGTCAATATCAAGAAATCCTGAAAAATACAAAAAAATAAGATTAAAATTAGTTATTTCAGGAATATTCCTGACACTTAGAGTTGTGTAACCAACAAACTGTCACCTGCCGTCAACGTGAAGGCGCCTGCTGCCACCAAGCAGACATCCACCACCAATGTGCAGACATCCGCTGCTATCAAGCAGATAAACACTGCCACCAAGCGAAAGCCCGCTGCAACCAAGCCGTTGCCCGCTGTTAACACGCAGGTGCCTGCCGCCACCAAGCAGATGTTTGCCACCACCGCACGGGCTCCCGTCACCACCAAGCAGATACATGCTGCCACCATGTGGAAGCCCGCCACAACCAAGCTGTTGCCCGCTGTCAACGCGCAGGCGCCCATCACTCTTACCAGCCCCTCCTGCAAGCCATCCTCAAACCAGGCACCCATGAGCCAGCCTGCCAGCCACCTACCAGCCTTTGTTCTTCAATGCTAGCAGGCCAGCCCCATCCACTCTTTTGAGAAATAGCCAAATCAGGAAACCAGGAAAGGCAATTTCCCCAAAGCCAAACTTGGGAGGAACTGTTGCCCAATTTGGGAGCTTACCAAATGAGAAATGGACTGACAAGCTCTCCAACAATGAAAGTCATGCACCAAATTCATTTACTGAATTTGGATACATGAAGAAGGCCCAACTTGCACTATGCCAATGCAAACTGGGATCTAGCCAAACCTTCTCAATTGCCAGCCACCCAAGCCAACCCAGAAAAGGGAATAGCAGATGCAACTCAGACTCTTGCTTTCCCAATGCTATGTCTTCCAATAATCATGCCTTGCAGGTCCACTAGTATAAATGAAGACAAAACCCTCAATGATAGTATGTGCTATCATTGAGTGAATATCCTCCTCAATATTATCACATTAACTAATCCTTTACCCAGGCTAAGCAAGTAACCTTACTAAACCCATTACCTCTCCCCAAGTCAGAAGATGAACTACATGATCTTCACAGCTGTCATGACAGCTTACCCTGGGATAGGGGGCAACCAGTCAACCAATGCTCAGTTTGGTCCTGAACCACAGGGACCAAAAGGGATATCATACAATGAGCCAACACAATTCAACTCAATGGATTCAAACCCGTGGACACCTCTGGCGTCATCTCACCCAACTCCCAACTTGGCTACTTATGTGATCCCCCCAGCTACGCTACTGTACCTTGCCGTCAGCCTTAGACAATGCAACATCCTTGCCAAAGCCTTCTGTCAGGCAGTGAACTTCTATCCAATTGTCTATGCCTTGAATGGCTTCGAGCTGCCTAACCTGCCATCTTATGTTACTAAAGTTTTACCCTCAATACTTGGGTATTACAGCTATGTGTAAAGCATAGCTTTTATTGGTAAGTAGAGTGTATTGTGAGATATGTTGGTGACTGAGATGTCTAATTCAGCTGCAACAGTACATAACATCTATAACTGTGGCAGGGAAGCTTGTAAACCATAGATATGTATTATGCAGATTGAAGTTCACAGGAAGTCAAGCGAGCACATATTTCTTAATACTAAGATGACTCTAAATTTAAAGTAGCTTTGAATTCCTTAACTTTTTCATCTAAAAGTCATATAAGGCTTAAATAGCTCGGGATTACGGAATGCTTGGATTTTAAACAGAGTAAGTGACACAATCACCTGGAGATCAATAAAGAATAAAATCAGCCATTCACATCTCGAGAAATGTGGTAAAGCGATACACGACAGGCTTTAATCAAAGAAGGCAGATAGCAATCAGAATCAGAAAAATAAGGGTTGTTGGGCTTTTCGGGTCAATCAGACGAGCTTGGTGAGAAACCAGGAGACCAAACTAAAGGCTAGGGAGGGGAAACTAAATCAGTGAGCCGAAATCAATAGCAAAACTTACATCCTCACAGTCAGAGTAGTTCAACGAGGCAACATCGTCTGTTAGTTGGTCCAACTCTATCTCATCAGCTAGCGCTTTGCAATCTTCGTTTTGATAAGGGCAAGACAAAACCGGGCTCCAACACTCGACATCGGAATCTCTCCCGTTGAATTCCAGCTCGATCTCGTAGTCGGTAAGAAAGTCGCTTGAGAGATCCCCTAGTATGTTGGAAGTGCTGATTGAACAGTCATGGTCACATGTATCTGGATAGATTGTTCGGTCACAGATACTGCTGCCTTCCAAGCTTTCATCGTTCAGCGATGTTTGAGAATTGTTTTCCAACTGTTCAGTGCTGGCTTCTTTTTCGCTTGGCTGGGTTTCTTTTTCCGCCAAGGCCTTGTCTTTTCTTAAATTTATTTCATTGAGGGCAGGCTTGATAGATGAGGCATCAGCTAAAGGAATAACATTCTGAGTTTTTAATTGGAATGCTGCTCCTCCCTTTTGAGGAGAGATGCTAGCACGTGCTGCGATTCTGGGAGATCTTCTTGACATTTTGTTCTGAAAGACACAGCAAGTTAGCTATTTGGCTTCAAAGGATATAATATCTAAAAAATTAAGGACCGGAGCTAGAAAAGGCCCCTGCAGCTTGATATAGTTAATCTCTAAACAAGGAATGGAAGCAACATAAAAGGCAAACTGCTAAAGGGGATAATTCAGAAAAAAAACTCTACTTCTAAACAGCTTTGAAAGGGTTTTTTTATTCACAGAGGCTTAAGACCGGAAAAGTTTCTTTGAAAACCGAAACATTTCCGAGTCGAAATGTGTTGTTCGTACAACACTGCTTAAAAACCAGCAATCTGTAAGGCCAGCCATTCTAAACTTTAACAGAGATTTTTAGGCTGCACAGAAAAAAAACTAGACGTTGTAATTTATCATCATTATTATCGTAGATTTAGTTCGTTTACCAAGTAAGTAGTTTAAGCTAACTGAAAGTTAAGGTTAAATAAGATGGGTTCTGATTTTCCCCCCACATGCTGGATTATACGGATTTGAATTCTTTGTGAAGCTTTCTTATCTTGCACAAAATCTTAGAATCGAAAAGAATGGCAGCTTCCCTTCCTTTGACGTCATAGCCTGGATCCTGATCGTTAAAAAGGTAAAATTTCTGCTTTCGTTGTGAACGTCCTGAAACCACTCTATCTCCGTATGACGAATGCTTGAGACAAGGATTCCTTTTAATTGGATATAAAATATCAAATGAAAGCTCTATCATATAAGCATATTATCCCTTAAATGTGCTAAGCTTGGACCAAAAACCTGATTGGATTGTGATAACAACACTTCAGTCTCACATGATTTGTTCAAATCTCAATTTTAGGTCAAAAATAAATAATTTTATATCGAATCAAGAGCCCGAACGGTGTTGCCTCGAAAAAGTTCCTCACCACTTGAGTGTAACGATGTCATAAATGCTTAAGCAGAAGTCTTCCACAAAATTTAATCAATGTTCGAACCACGAGGTAATTAACATTGATTCACATAATCTTTCATCCAACAATAAACTAATTAAATCTCAATGAAGTGCCTTATCCGTTTATTCCAAAGAAATAAAGACTTTAAAATGTCTATACCTCTATTTAATTTAAAGCCTTATTTTTTACAATCTCATTTCAACAAATTATATTTTTAAAAAAAGAAGTCATGACCCTTGCTTATATTTAAAATCTATTTAACTTCGAAGATATTTTCTTTTAAAATGTCCTTGAGTATTTCTGTATCCCTATTCACTCAATAGCATAATAGACACTTTTTTAGGGATAGCTCTTCTTACCTATTATATAGAGCAACGCTCCTTGTGCTCTAATTTTTACTATCTGAAAACACTCCTTTTTGAATTTTTTACTTTTACTTGTTTTAAACAAAGTACTATCAACTGTGGTCTAAGAGTCTAAAAATTAAATCTGAACAGCTTTAAATTTAATTTTGGGACTTCAGTTTTCAATAGCATTTAAATTTTAATAAAACTCTTCTTTGTTTAAAAAAACTCCTATAGAGAATAACATTCTCTGACCTCAATTAAGATCATTTTTCTCTTAAGCAGCTTCGAATCATAACTAGGCTTTATTTATTAAATTTAGTCCTTTCTATTTTCTCGAGAAGACCCCATTTTGAAGTTTAATAGTGAAGTGACCATATTTGTAGGACATTATATATGTTTTCATTTGGCATACACTTTTAAAATGGGTTCAAGGTTGATATAGTTTAATCGTATCTTTGGTTTTTTAAATATTCATTTAAATTATACTCTTAGACTCGCGTGTCATGAGTGCTCTGCTGGCCATTCTAGTTGTTGTAGACTCAAGCCGAGGTCATCACTTTGTATTGCAATATCCCAACACCTTATCGTCCCCATTTTCTTCCAGCAACAGTCCAGACAGCAATGTTCCATGTAAACATGCCAATAAGCGCACTGAAGGGACTTTTAACTCTTCCTCTCGCATTTCCAGGAAGGAGTCTGTAGACCAAGCATTTGGAGAAGCATCAGGCATCGATGCAGCGAATAGTGAATTTAGCATGCAAAATGAAGACGATGGGGAAGGGATAAATTCTGATGAATTCAAAAAGCAGCTCTTCTATGATACTGTGCTAGGCTTTGATACTTCCCTCATTGCCAATATCTTTTCGCCCAAGCCTGCCTTGTGTAATAAGCGCTTCCAGCTTGGCATTCAGAAGCTTACTTTTATTGGGCTTCCTACTCTTGTCCCCACTTCAGACGGTATTACCCAGCCCTCTAGTAGCACGCTTGGTGGATTTCCTGAGGGTTCAGGTGCTCGAAGTCCAGACCCTTATGCCTCCAACTTCTCAGATGTATCCTCCTACTCGCAGATCACCATGTTCCACGTTGTGTTTGTCCTGCAAACCTTGCCGGATTCTAAAGGCCATCAAGAAAGCCATAGTTTTGACGATACCTTGTTTGAGAATATTGTTATTCCATACACGGCAGCTCTAAAGCGCGAGCAGGCGCGCTGTGACTACATCCGTAGCAATGCGGAGACCATCATGTCTCTGACAGACCTTGCTAAGGAGTCGGGCCACTCACGGGATACGCTGATGCGTAATATCCTCCAGACGAGCACTCTTGCTCAGGAGATTGCCCAAATCTATAACTGCCTAAGCATGGGCACTGTGGCGCAGCTTTGCATCAATAACTACATCCACCTTGCGCTTCAAATCCCGCCTCGCTTCAAGCACTGTACCCGGCGTAATGGCTCGCTCCTTGTACACCCAGCACAGTCAGACTCGCTACGCGACCGCATCCACTCAAGTGACATGTCCTATACCCATCGCACTGCTCAATCCCATCATCCTCAACGTCAGGGCTCCTTGTCAGACCCAGGATCTCTTTTGCCCTCACTGCGGCCCTACCACTCGTTGCTCCTTCTGGACACCCCCGAGGATCTTCTGCGCGCGCTTCCGCCAGATGCGTCGCCCAAACTGATTCGTCTTATCCAAATCCTGACTCCGACCCAAAGGTAGCAGTTTAACTTGAACGAATCTAACCAGCTAGTCTAGCCGAGCTCCAGATCCAACTGGACTGTTCTTTAGCTTACATGTTCCGTCTAGCGGCACACTTGGTCTTTTGGCAAAAAGCGCGACTGATCGATGTCATTTCAGTCCGCAATGTATACACTCTCACCCCACAACGTACATTGGGCTACGATGAACTCTCTGACGAGTTTTCTGTCTACTTTCCTCAAATGAATCTTTGTGATATACTTAGTTTTCTTTCGATCCCGCGACCCTACTCGCTTATCATCCCTGATAAGGAGCAGCGCACCCTTTACCTCGAGGTGATCGCATTCCTTCTCCGGCGCAGAGTGGTGGTGCCTCTACATACTTACATCTACTTCATGGTTCCGCAGTATATCAAACGCGGTTATCATTCTGAAGACTTTGAGCGTTGGCTTACTCAGGCCGCCCCTGCTCCCAGTGGCGGCTCTTCTCGTCTGTCCATTGCCACCCCTGGTGGCTTGGAAGGTATGGCTCTCGACGGTATTGCTCTGGTCTCTAGTCCTGCTCAGATGATGGAGGCTGAAAGGGAATGGATCAAGAAGGTGGCCCATTCCCAACCCAAGGAAGTCGCGGATCTGTTCCAGAGGTAAATATTTCTACCCCACACCTCTAACACGCTCAGGTTGGCCAAGTATTTCAATGGCCAGTATCATGTAGATGAAATAGTCTACTATGAATCCATCACCCGCCGGGACTTGCGAGCCATTCTTTCGCGCTTTCGTGAAGAACTCATCACCGTGCTCCATTTCCGAGGCATTGGTGAATCTGAACATCTGCTCCAATAAAATTAAATTTCCTTCCTCCCATTCTCAGCAATAGCACAATACATCCCACATTAATGAATTTCACCCAACGTCCATATCCTTAGGAAACCATATTCCTTTAGGCTTGTTTCTACACTTGCTTCATCTTCCAAACCAATCTCTTACTCTGTGTAAAAAATCAAAGTTTCAAACCAAGCCAATATAAAATAAATAACGTTGTATTGGTACAGTAATTTTCAAACCTGTTGATATAAACAAAAAAACTCAGTCTAAAAACAAAATTGAAAATCAAGGAATCTATATTAAATTACAGTAGATTTGAATCCACTTTGATTTCGCTTTTAGACTGAGATTTTTTGTTTGTCTCAACAGGTTTGAAAATTACTGTACTCAGTTTCTTCTCCTTCTAAAGGATCCACCACATACTAATCCTATCAAAATTATATCCCCAAGACAAAACAAGTTCAAGCTCCAGCCCAGTAACTGATAATTCCCTTCTCCATTTGATTACAGCCTTTGATTTAGAGCAAACCACTATAACCAAATACTCCATTTCCTCATCTCACTAGTTTACCTTACGCCTAACCAATCAAAAACTCCCAATTAAAAAAATGAAAGACAATGCAATATAATTTCAGAAGCAAGCCAAGCCCTTTAACTTCAGCTATATCTATCATTTTTGAACCAATTTAGTCTCACTACCAATCAAGGCATAGATCGATGGCATACTTTTCTTTGTTTGCTAATTTGTGGTACAGCTGTATTTTCTTTGAGGATCTCCTTAGTTCAATGAGCAGTTTATGACTTTTAAATACAAAAAAGCTTTTAATACCATGTTACTTATAATAAAAAATCAGCAAAAAAACTGTTTAACACTATTTATTCTTGCGCCAAGGGAGCAGATTCAACCCCTCTAACCTTCTACATTTGATAATCCTGTTCTTTTCTTTGCCATAGTGATGGTTCAGTCACATGCCAAGAAGCCACACCATCATCTTCACCCATACTCAATCCTTGAACATTAGCAGGATCAAGCCATAATATTGTTAGCTTAAAAGTAAATACCGTTATCCATTGCAGAAATTTCTCCTGTTTACTCCTTGCTTTCCCTTCATAAGCTTACTCACAGCCACAAATGGCACCTCATTTTTGGCCACACCTGAATAAAATTCCCAGCACAAATGGGCTGCTCATCATCACACAAGTTTTCAACCAGTCATGCACACAGACACCTAGAAAAATGTCTTTCATCCTTACAACATCAATGATAATATCCCTGAAGGGCATACCATATTTGAAGAATACATCATGCCCAAGAGATGTGCCAAGATATTCTAACACAGCTGTAACCTGAATTCTACATTTGCATCTTTCACAGGTGAACTTGCTACTGCCAAGTATGTTGGTTAGAAAAATTCTCTGGAAAAAATAAGGAAGATCTTCTAAACTTTCTTGACCACACAACAGCAAAACCTTGTGCTAGCTGCATCTCTCACAAACTTTGAGTCCAGGAAGCTAGTGAGCGCTTCTTTGAAGCTGCTGGCAACTGGTTTTTTGCTTGGGTGAGCTTACAAACAATTACTAGCCTGATAACTAGGACTACTTTAAAGCATATATTACCAATACTCTTTTCATTGCTGAATCTCTCCAACATGTTACAGCCCAGCTTAGCGTCCCCAAAAAATTTGCAGCATATATCAATAAATCTGAAAATATCAGACGCAAAGTCCAGACCCCAGCATAGGCTGATAATGTGCACAATCATGCCTTTTTGTTGATTGCATAGAACTTTTAATACCAGCACTCATCTGCCTGGTGTGAGACTTCAGGGTTCTTTAACAGCAGCTGCACTTGCATCAAAGCCTGTGCTTAATCATCACTGATAATTGCTATTCACCAAGAATAAAAAGTATAGCCAGAATTGAGACAGTAGGTTTTATTGATGAGCCTTAACAGGAGGCAGTTAAGTTGTCTGAAATAGTACAGCTGGGAGGGTTTTTATAACCAGCTCTATGAAAAAAAGCTATGTTTAAGCAATATTAAACTTAAAGTATGAATCAGAAATATATTATCAAAAGCAAGATTCCAAAAGCTGGAATTAAAGGATTTTGGCTGACACTATTTGGGGGTGAAATGGTTTCATATATGTATAAATATGCACAACCAAAGATGATAAAAGAGAAAAAACAACAGAAACCAAAGTCTTGGCATAAATATCAACAAATTAGAAGATATTAGTTGTGACTTAAATTCTCAGTCCTGACACCTGAGGCAAACACGTTAATATTATTACTCATTGCTGAAGCTTAAAACACTGGAAAGTTTACCAAATAGAACACACAGCACACTCAGGCAACCACAGCAATAGTAACAGCTGTAAAAAACCACATTCATGAGTTGGATCTTTCAAATTTGAATTATCTCTTTATTGAATATGAAAAATCCTATTTTAACTTTATTATAGACTTGCCTAACTCCATCCTTAAGAGTTAAACCTCAGAAAATATCCCCTCTCTGTTTACTTCCCATCTAGGATCTATAGACTAGTAAGAGTTTTCCCGAGAACTAATCTGGCTTTCTCTTAGCTCAATAAGACTAAAACTTATCTAAACAACTTGTTTTTTAATTTCCTTGGCTGGAAATTAATCTGTAGCTATTTTATCATTCACACTTTTCTTAAAGATGATTTATTTGACTGACCTTAAGAAGAGTTCTAAGTGTTGTTGCAACATCTTTGATTACTCCCTCTTGGGGAATTAACACCCCAAGTAAATCACCAAGCGGCTCACTGAGGGGTTCACTGCCCAGTCAATAAACTGGTGGCACCATTATCAGTTAATCACCTATGACGGGGATCACTCAATCCAGGTCCTAAATGGAACGCAACTTGATTAAGCCTTGTGACTCAAGAGGAACATTACTCAGATAAACCCCACAATCTCCATGACGTACATGGACGGCATGTGGCTTGTCATGATACTATATAATACCCTATATTCATATCAAATAAAGTATCATTCTCTTCTTAATCTTCCCCTTTATTTTGTTTATTAGACTTCCCAGAAGTATAAACTCAACAGTGGTAGCAGAAGTAGGTTATCCATACCTACCCAACTCAAAGAAAAAATTACTCCCAAGAAAAGAACCCAAACAATGTCACTCCCTAACAGCTGGAGAGATTACAAAGTAGGACAAGACGTCCCCCAGGCCTTGACATCTACAATAATCTCCTTGTACCCATTGATCAGTACAATGCTCTCAAAACCTGCAGACTGTTTCCTACCACGCCAACCACAGCAGCGCCTACGCAACCTGAGATACCCAATATCGTGTTTCAACGCTTACATATCACTGAGATTGACACCTTTGCAGGACTGCGCCATGAGAATGCTTCTCTTTGGATCAACAGCACTGAGAGCAAGTTCAAACAAGTGGAGTTCCCGTAAAGACTCTGGGTTAGCAAAATTGCCCTCCGCGTCACAGGGACTGCTTCACGCTTTGTTACCAAATGGCTATCCCAACATCCTGACCAGAAGAAAGACTGGGAAGTGTTCAAGGCCGCATTCCTTGAAAAGTTCTCCATGAAGGACTTGGACGTGGTGATTATGACCAAACTTTGAACCCTGAAAATGACAGAAATCATCAAAGAATACATCACAGCATATGAAGGACTACACAACTGTGCGCCCAACACCATCAACTTTGATGAACCTGGACCACGCCTGGACTTCTACAATGGCCTTCCCACACACATTAGATGTCAGTTTGACATGACCTGCTGAAAGAACCTCAAAGATGTATTCCTAGAAGAAAAACACGCAGCTCAGAAGTCTGACAATCTACACGCCACCAACAAGCACAAGGAAAACCCCACAGCTAAGAGAGAGCCTTGCCCTGATAAGCAAAACAACCGAGCTAACAATACCCATCCTCAAAATGGGAATCACACTGCACAGGCCAACCAGGCCAGCACTGAAGATTGCAACAAGAAGGGAAAAGCTCAGGGGAGTGCTTAGGCGAGCCACTCTCCCCCTCTTCACAAGACTTGTACAGAGAACAGGACATGGACTCAATCACCATGATCCAGGTTCCCTCCATCAATTCTCTACTGTTTGCCACCCAATCTGGAAATAAACTCCTTAACTATCCTTTCTGTTTTTGCAGATACTAGGGCACAGCGCTATTTGACACTGGAGCCAATCAATCACTCATTAACAAGAGTTTTGTAGACCTCATGAAGTTACCTATCATTTGAAGTAGCATCAAGAAAGTCATCATGGCGGACAACCACAGCATACCAGTTACTCACAAAACAAAACCTTTCTGGGCCCAAATTGGAGATGTCCAAACAACAACTAGCGGCCTCATCATTACAGTCCCCAAATATGATATCATACTTAAATTAGATTAGATGCAAAAGACAAAGCCTCACATCAACTGGGAGAGTGCCACTCTCACTATCCAGCAAGGAGAAGTCCACTATCACTTGTACCCAACACATCTTGACACCCTCATGAGGGACCACATATTTGTAAAGACCATGGAAACAGAGAAAGAAACTGACATCAGCAAAATTAATTGGAGCACATGTACGTATGAAGTCATCCACTTCAAAAACACAGAAATTCAACACAAACAGAACCCAATTAGAGACCAGCTAGTCAATGAGTTTCCCTCCATATTCCAAGAATCACTACCCGGGCTGCCCCCTGATTGGGGTATACAACACAAGATTGACCTAAAAAGTAGTGTGCCTAAAGCACAACCCATCTACTGCCTCACACCACAAGAAGACAACGCTCTGAAAGCTTACCTTGACAAAGCACTCGATAAAGGCCTCATCAGACCTTCAAAATCACCCTTTGGTGCCGCTGTCTTCTTTGTGGCAAAGAAAGATGGAGGCCTCTGCCTAGTCACAGACTACAGGGCCCTCAAAAAGGTCACAATAAAGAACAGGTATCCCCTGCCCCTAATTGATGACCTTTTTGATGCCCTGGGGGGTCTCAAATCTTCACAAAAGTTGATGTGACAGCAGGATATCACCAAATTTGCGTGAAACCTGAAGACATTCCAAAGACTGCATTTTGAACTAAATACAGGTCCTTTGAATGTGTTGTCCTCAATTTTTGAATGACAAACCTCCCAGTACCTTTGTAGCCTTCATGAATGAAGTATTCAAAGAACACATTGGGAAAAGAGCAATCATCTATCTGGACGACATCATCATTTACAGTCCCAACCTACAACAACACTGGGAAGACGTCCGCGCAGCCCTCTGTACCCTGCAGAAAAACCAAATAATTGCCAAACTGTCCAAATGTGAGTTGTTCTCAACTGAACTCCCCTTCCTTGGCCATATCATTAGCAAGGACAGTATCAAGCCAGATCCAGACAAAATATGCACTATAACAGAGATACCAGCCCCAAGGAACAAGAGCAAACTCTGCACTTTTCTTGGAATGGTAGCCTATGTATGCAGGTTCATCTCTGACTGGGGCGCTCTGACAGCCCCCTTGTCAGTCATCACTGGGAAAACAACCAAATTTTTCTGGACACCTTTACAAGATCAACATTTCTGCTAACTGAAAGAGCACATGGTTACCGCCCTCATCCTGATTACCCAAACCGTGAGGGTATCTATGAGCTAGAAACCAGTGCCTCTGATTATGCCATAGGAGGAGTCCTCTGTATCCAAGCGGCCCAAAAGGAATTTCTCCCTGTGGCATATGAATCAAGGAAGCTATCAGACGGTGAAAAAAGATACCCCATACACAATAAGGAATTGGTTGCCATCATACACTACCTCATGAAATGGCAATGCTATCTAGAAGGAGCCCAGACATTCAAAGTACTCACCAACCAAAAGTTGTTGATATTCTTTAAAACACAACAACACCTGTCAAGAAGACAAGCTGAATAGATGAGTCTCATACAGAGATACCTCATGCAAATTGAATACAAGCCAGGCAGAGAGATGCTTACTGCAGACTCCCTATCAAGGCTATACAATAAACACATCCTCCGCACTGATGGCAACCCTGACTGGCCCATGTTAATCATGGGGAATCTCCAGGAAGGATTCCCACCTGGCACACCAATGGACATCCAAGAGAAAGTCCTCAAGAACAAACATCTGTTCAAAAACGTATATGGTACCCTCCACCAAATCCTTCCAAATGGTGACACTGTACCTTATGTCCTGTCAACACAAAAGATTGACACAATCCTCTGTTATCACATAGACTTAGGACACACCTGTAGCAGAAATTTGCATGAATATCTCAAGACTTGCTACTGGTGGCCCAACATGCTAGATGATATCAGAGAGGTACTCAAACAATGCAAGGTCTGTGAGAAGTACGCACAAACCAAAGCTCCACCCAAGTCAGTAGTACCTTTATCCATCACACAACCCTTTAAGGTATAGTTGTTGGATATTGTGGGACCTATGCCAGGTGAAAGCAAAGGCAAGAAGTACATCATCACAGCCATTGACTATGCAACCAGATGGCCCATAGCACAAGCCACAAAAGAGCACAAAGGCAATGACGTGAGACAATTCATTGGCAAGGAGATCATAGCAAAGTTTGGAAAGCTTGACCTATTAATCACAGATGGAGGCACTGAACTCAAAGCTATTGACACCAACATCTATCTTTCCAAAAATGAAATAAAACATGTCACAGCCAGCCAATATCACCCACAAGCAAATGTACGCATAGAACAACTAAACAGCTCTCTAGTAGAAGCCCTCAGTAAGTTATCTGCCAACAATCCAAAAGCCTGGGTTGACATGATACCAACTGCCCTTATGGTCTGAAGAACACAAGTCAACCGCAATACAGGCAAAAACCCTTATGAACTTGTCTATGGTCAGAAACTCTTACTTGTCAGTACAACCACGGGATCATGACTGCCACTTCCAAAGAAGATACCAGACAGCAATGACCCAAAAGTACTACAAGCCAGAAAGGACCAAGAAGTGATGGAACAACAAAGGGTCCAGCGGGAAGCAGTCCCATTGCAACAAGAAAGGTTCCAAGTTGGAGACAAGATCTGGGTCGTCAACTACAACCAACACAAATTAGACCCAGGGTTACACAGACCAGGCATTGTCATGGAGGTGAAGCCCAATAACAACTATCTCATCAAAGGGATTGGAGCTCAAACCAAACTGAAACGTATGCATCATGACCAACTTTGTTTGTGTAAGGCAAGAGCAGCCCAACAAAATTCAGGGCTCTCTGTACCCAACGCCAAACTGGATCAATATCAAGCCTGTATACCCTCAAGAAGATTTCCAAGGCTCCTCCTTCCAGTACCCCAGGGAAAGATGTTGCAACATCTTTTATTACTCCCTATTGGGGAATTAACGCCCCAAGTAAATCACCAAGTGGCTCACCAAGGGGTTCACTGCCCAGTCAATAAACCAGTGGCACCATTATTGTCACAGTAGGTTCCATCATGCCGGGTATTATCTGCCCAAGCAAGAAGGCTCAAAAAGCCAGAAAACCTTTATCAAAATTGACCAAGTTAACAGATTTAAATCAAACAGTTGATTGAAAATGGGTTATGACTGCTCCAGTCTGTCAGCTGAAACTGGTTCCCCTTTTCAAATTGACATTGGTAAATTGGCATAATTTGAGGGTCACCCAATATGAGCTTGTCAATCAGCATGGCCGTCAGAAACTAGTCACACAAGGGTTCTTTGCAACCTGGACAAGATACTTACTTGACAATTTGGAAGGAATAGGAGGTCAAGACTCAGGTGGTATTGCTTAGTCAATTTTTCTGATATATATTGAATAATTTTCACTGTTTCAACTCTAATAGTTGAGTCCTCCTAAAATGTTACTCAATAAAAATCATTTATCCCAAGTTCTAATTTACTTTTTAAAAATGCATCCTGTGGTTGGGTTACAATATATTCTGTACAATCTGATTCTCAACAGAATCATTTCTGGAAGATGGGGTCCTGCAGTCGGAACTTTGTTGTTGGTGCCGCCCAATGTTAATTTTGCGCCAGCCAATTTTGCATCTCCTCCCCCCATTCTTGAAACTGAAAATTGTGTAGCCTCCCAATGTCCAGAATTTTACTATGAAGATTTGTTGATGTTGTCTCAGGCCATTTATCTTGGGCTACTTTGGTTAGGATTAATTGTTTTTCTTAATCCTGGTATTACAATTGTAAATTTTACAAAAAGATATTTGAAGCCACGTTGGTGGTTAATCATTAATTCTATGTGGATTTGGGTGGTAATCCCCCATCACTTAGAAACGGCTTCATACTATCCCGTGATTTCTGTCACAATGATCTCCATGAAGTACATGGACAACATGTGGCTTGTCATGATACTATATAATACCCTATATTCATATCAAATGAAGTATCATTCTCTTCTTAATCTTCCCCTTTATTTTGTTTATTATACTTCCCAGAAGTATAAACTCAACAGTGTTAAAGTAGCTATGGCTGTTGATAACTGTTAAATTTAAGCCTTTTTCAATTTATATTGCAGTGATTTTCAAAGCTGTTGATATAAACAAAAATCCCAGCCTAGAAACAAAAACAGCTCAGTCTAAAGTCAAAATCAAAGCAGATCCAAATCTATTGCAACTCAATATAAAATTTTTGAATTTCAGTTTTGTTTTTAGACCAAGTTGTTTTTGTTTCTAGAATGGGAATTTTTGTTTATCTCAACAGGTTTGAAAATTACTGTACTATGTCCTGTTAAGATTTGTGTTCTTGAGAAAGAAGAATAACTTTTATTAATTTATTTGGGCATGTAGATAGAAGGGATCTGTATGGAGAAAAGTGTACTTCCAATTAGTGTTTGTTGCACTTGTAGCAACTGGCAGGGTACTGTCCTTTGTTGCTAGAGCCAATTAGTTTGGGAGATCCTGTGGTCAGTTGACGCGCCACCAGCAGCTTTGGGCAGAAGTAGTTTGGCAGGATCTGGGAATTATCAATAATACACTCTTATTGACTACTTGATACTACTACATTATAATCAGTAGTAATGTTGATGGTTATAAATTTTCCGGGTTAAATTTGCCTTGATCCGACAGTCTGCTGTTAGTTGATCAAGGGAGACAATTGGCGAGAAAGTCTTTGAGTCAAAGGACAAGGCACCAGCAAGCTGATGTAAACCAGAAGGCTGCCACAAAGAGATTCTGGAGTAACTGACAAGAGAGGTCTGTTTACTCTGATACTACTGTAAAAACCTTTCTACAGTAATATGAGATAGATTGGAAATTGTCTGCCTTCCAAGTGATTTTGGAAGAGCTTTTTATAGTGTAATGAGTGGCAGCCAGACTAATGTCTAGCTAAATATAACTCCTACTAGCTAGCCTATCATCCCCAAGATACTAGTTTCAACCCCCAGAGTTGAATTCTAAACCCAAATAGTGATTTTAAAATGAGACAATATCCTATGCTATTAATTTCCCCTCTTCAGCATGAATATTTCTTGACTCAGTTGCAACTAACTAAGTTGACATCATTAGGCAGGTTCCTGTCTTGTGCTTGGTTTAATGTATACTGTGCATGGGTAGTCCTCTGTCCCTTTTATCAGTAAAACAGATGTTGTATTTTCTCTTTCTGATTCCACCTGAAGGTAGTTTGTTAGCTGTAGTAATCTTGAATGATTCACACTTAATTATGTGAACTTCCCAACCAGCCAATGATTTTTGCCCCTGGATGTCTCAGGTATCTTCCAAACAGGGATCTTATAATTAGCTGATAGATTTTTGCATGTATCCAGAATAAGTGGCTCACACCTGGCGGTGGCGGTCTATTTTTAGTCCATAGCCCTAGTGACAAGGAGATGGATCATTCAACCCTGATATATCAGGATTTCCTGACATTTGCCATCTTGCTGACCAGTTATAATAGTTTTGTGAGTTTGTGTTCACTTTCTGGCCACCAATACTTCTGATTGTTGCTGATCTCAGTAATCTGGACCATTGACTGGACCATCTTGCATAACACATTTTTTGCCTGGTCCATGTCTCACTATTGTCATAATGGCAATAACAATAATATATGTAAGACCAGTAATTGTTGCAACTGAACTAATTATAGTTCAGTACTGAGATTAGGAAAGACAACAGTACAATATAAAGAACAAGTAACATGAATAAAATGTAGCTTTATTTGGAAGAAAGTAGTTAATATTCCCAAAAAATGGCCACTAGTTGACCAGGAGGTGGCATTATGGCAGGATTCAAGTGTTTTGAGCAGCAAATATCTAATTTGGAGATTGGAGATTGGCGCTTGGAATTAGTTGCACACCTAATTAGGTGTTATTGCCCGTATTTTTTCATTGACAGTGAAATGCCTAACATTGTTAGATATGTCATGGGGCACCTCTATGAGCACCCCTTGTGTATTTTAAGATATGTTGACAGAGAGTCAATCTTGGTTGCAACACAATGATAGAAGCACCAATGACTCAAACAACTCCAATCACAAAGATAACAATTGCCATAACTGTAAAAACAACAATAATTACTTCTTTGTATAAAAAGGATCAGTCAAAAGGTTAATAATTTTAGTAGCACCACTTTTTATAACTCTGAACCCACCCTTTCTGACATCAAAGAACTTGAGATCAAAAATAGCAGGGAAAAAAGAAGAGAAACATGTCTAAGTGTTTATCTCTGCTCTTAATCTGACAAGAAGCCCCTCTTTCCTGGTATCAATATCACTTTATGCATACCAGTATTTCCCATTCTAACATCTTTATGGATTTAAAAGTAAAGGATTTCTCATAAATTCTTGTCTACCCATGCACTTAAAAATCTCATAACCACAAATTATTATTTGAATCAGGTGTACAACACACCATGAGTAATAACTTTTTTCAAAAATACAGAATTCTTGCAGTTAAATCTAACTTTAAATATTCCCAAATGGCAGATGATAACATATCTCTGCTAGAAGGTGAAACTATTTCCTTCAAAGTCAATTTGTAAGGTATAAAGACAAGTACAAAATTTATTGTTCTCCCCAACCTGAACTATTATATTGTTGCTAATATATAATGGTGCTTCATAGTTAATCATAGTGTCTTCTAAAAAAACTAAGACCATAATCATAAATCACAATAGTATCAATTTCATCATTATTAAGGACCTTAAAAAACTTATCCTATGTGACACAGTCTTTGTTAATGTCATCAAATACAGTAAAGTGGTTTTATAACCTATTGAGATAACCACAATCAACTCAGTCTAAAAATGAAATAAAAATCAAGTAATTTAGATTAAACTACAATAGTTTTTGCTTTGCTTTGATTTTTCTTTTAGGCAAGATGCTTTTATTTATCTCAACATGTTATAAAGTCACTTTAATCTATATTCTAAGATAAAAAGGTTATATTGTTAACAAACAACTTGAAAATTAATCATAACCACTCAAAATCTCACAACATTTTGATAAATACAAACAAATATTCAAAGAGAAACTCACAAACCTCCTTCCTGAGCGTGATGTGAAGAATTATATTATCCTATTTAAAGCCATGACTAAGGCAGCACTCTTTACAGAATCTATCTCATGGAGACTAAAAAATTTAAATATTAAATTTTCACTAATCTTTTCAATGGGTTAAGCCACCTGTAGAAGGCATTCTGGGGCGCAGAAGCTTTTTTGTTAAAAAGAAAAGTGGTGAATTACATCTAGTCACAGACTACAGGGCTCTCATCTAAGCACTTTAAAGAAACAATAGTTATTACCTCTGTAACAAATTTCAATTCTCCCTCTCTTATGAACCAAGACTCTAGGCAAGGATCAATCCTGGTTGGTTCAGCCTGGGGGCTCCAGCCCAAAAAGCCAGGCACCTGGATGCCTATGATTTTTTTGGCTTGATTTTCCCTAAAATTGTGCAACATTCCTATTTGTGATGATAATTCCTCTTTCAGTATGTCATAAAATGGCAATATTACAACAAAGACCCACTGATTTTATTCTGAGGTAGTGGCTTTAGAAATTGACTCTTTATTAATGCCCTCAGAAAGGGCAACAATTCAAATATCATAGAATACTGCTGTCTTTCTGCCTGCCACTGAAAGAGATACCAGCAACCAAACCTTCTCAAAAATAGTGCTTAAAACAGAATAATTGTATTTCTTATTTAATTGATCCCATAAATGAAAAGCTTTCTTGCCCTAGTGCCATTTTGTTGCCCAAAAACTCAGGCAGACTTTCCACCCAAATCCCTGATTATAACACTTTGATTCACAATCACTATGAGGTAAAGCCTGGAAAAAGAGGACTATATTAACCTGTAAGTCCAGTGCCAGGCTTTATTGTTATTTTGAAATAAAAAGGTGTTCTGAGCTATTAGTTTCCCTAATTTTTCCTTATTTTATTCTAGTTCTTTGGCATCTGAATATTACTCATTCTGGCCAATCAGTTCTTCCTCCTGCCAGGTGTACCTTCTAAACATGTGCATTTTACAGAGTATCTTCTGAAGCCCAAGCTTAAATAATATACCCTAAAAAATACTTTTACTGATCCCTTGGCCCACACAAAAGCGTCAACCCAATTTAATTGTGAATGCCTCTGGCATCTTACAGAGCCCCACCTGTTTAATAATAAGTACAACTTTTTTCTTACCTATCAACTCAATATGAAACCTCCTCTCCCACCTAAAACTGTATACTCATCAGCCTCTGATCTTCTCCCAAACAACACCAACAAGCTATTTGGAATAGTGTACATTATTCTCTCAAGAACAATTGTTAGTAAAATGACTTCTTCTGGTCCTTGGTTCTAGATAGGACAATCCTTGTCCTATGCTTTCAAGTTAACACTGATTTTATGTTAGGCCTTACCTGCCTAACCCAAGGTAAGCTGTGAGAACAGTAGGGAAGACGGGGGTATTCATCTTCTGATCCTGGGAAGGGGTAACTAAGCTCAGAGTTATGTCCTAATTTATTTTGAGGGTAATGTTTAAAGTGAAATTAAGGAGGTTTGACTCTCTCAATGATAGCACAACTTATTATTGGTAGGAAGCCTTTTATTTATAGCGCCTCCCACTGTGCAAAGTTTTGCAAGTGTCACTGAAAACATGGGGGAAGTCCCAAGAGTTTGAGCTGGGGAATTAAGAGTTTGGAAGGTAAATGTTGACCATACCCTTGTTCTCCTCTTATCTGAGGTTGGGAAAATAACTCTTGGGTTTTGCCAATAGATCTTGGTTCTGTTATTGCCAAGGTGAGGTTGGGACCCAGGTCTGACTTTGCTTTTATTTCTAACTCCATTGTAAAGTTTGACAAAGGATTGGCCTCAATAATTCAGTCTGGATCCCAGATTCTCATTAGTTGGGGCCAGGAGTTATTACTAAAGTTGGGAAATTAGCTGCATGGTCTTCTGGCTTCAGACATTGAAGTCCTGAAGTTAATGTTTGAGATGAGATAGCCTATGATTAGTCAGTCCCTTTTAGGGTTTTTGATTAGTTAAAGATGTCCCCTGATTCTGATTGACTGCAGTGAGATATGGAAAGGACTCCAGGTGGCTGGATGGGAGGCTTTAGATGGGCAGTAGTGGGTAGGCGCAGGCTGGATAACTGGGTGGGTGATGGCAGGCATCTGTGTGGCGTCTGCTTGGTGATTAAAATATTCCTGCTCATTCTAAGTTCTGTTTGGATACTTAATTTTTTTGTTTCATCCACCCTGCTTTTTTAAGGTATTTGTTAAATATCCTGTTTCCTGGATAGTGAGATATTTCCAGTTCTTGTCATATTGAAGTTAAGTTGGTTAAATGAATACTGGTATCAGGAATAATCCTGACACCATGACTCACCTATCCCCAATTATGATGGGCTGGCCACCCAAGGATAGTTACCTGAAACAGAGCTGATCACAACTGATGATTTCTTTATACTTTGGCAGCTGGGAGAGAATTGCCTAGACCACACAAACCCTGACTGGCCCAATCTATCCATCACAAACTATAAGTCTAAAGAGAAATCCTGGCAATTGTTGATGACCCATAATACATTGATAAAAAACAAAAACCCTTTCATGTATAAAATCTAACAATCTACTGCATTTTAAAAAGATAAAAACATTTCCCTGGACCAAAGGATTGACACTTTCTAAGACATCACAGGCTATAGAGGTATAATAAAGCCAAATATCAATACCCCACCCTAAAAGATAGTTTGATGATGTAATCTTAAACAAAAAGCCATAAATTCACTAAAAAGGTGTGCTGTGTGTGAAACTCTGCTAGTAAAGTAGCACCAAAACCTACATCTGGCACAGTATCTGATCAAGGACCAGTTAAATTCTGGGGCTTGGGTGTAGTGGGGCCATCCTCAGAATCCAAAAGGGCGCAACATCTCTTAACTGTAGCAACCGGCTTTGTGGCTGGCAGACTGATCTTCTGGGCAACCAAGGATGGCAAAGCAGAAGCAGTGAGCCGCTTTGTTGAGATAAACAGTGGCTATTGATCATGGAATACCAGATTTTATAATCACAGATGAATCTCATAAGTTAATGAGAGATGTTGTGAGTATTAGATTATAAAATGGAGCAGCATCATGCTTTACACTCTTGCCCTATTTGCCACAGGCAAACAGCAGAGTGAAAAGACTAAGTGAAAGTCTTAGAAATACCTTTTAAATTATTGATACCAAATACACCTGAACCCAGTATGAAAAACATACACTACTAGTATCTAGAGTTAGAGGCAACCAAAGAGCAGGTTAATGACTTTTTGAACTTGCCTATGGATATAAGTCATAAGTAGTCTTTTGCAACAATCAAATATATGTGATGATTCAAAATCAAAATGTCTCACATGAATACAGGACCCTGCACTCAAGATTATCTGGGTTAAAGCCAAGTTGGCAGCCATTAAAAGACTGGCTCAACAAAAATTCACCTTCCAGGAGAAACTACTTGCCCCTGGCACCTCAGTCTGGGCCCTTTCTGAAAGCTGCAAGGGTTAGACCTCATAAACAGATAAACATGAAAATTTATCAAGCATCACACAGAAAACCTTACATACTGTATGGAATTCTATAGCACTGAGGGGGCAGTCATCAAAAAATATCATGAAGCATGTCTTTACCCAAACAAAATAGATCATTTCAGCACCTTAGTTCTTACCATCAGTCAATCACAGGACCATCAAACATTGACTGTTAAGGCTAACTTCTGTTATATATATGTTGCAGTAGACTAAATTCTTAAATAAAAAGTGTGATGAATGAGCAAATTTGAATCCTCCAACCTTCCATATTTGATCATCTGCATCATTTTTTTGCCATGATGGTAGTTTAGTTGCCTGGAAATCAGCCATACTAGCATCTTAACTCCATGATCCTTGGACATTGTTAAGACCAACCATGCTATATTTAGCTTAAAAAAATCAAGCCTTTGATAAATACATCCTTCTCTCATTTACATATTGCTTCCCTCTAGAGGTTGAAAAATTGTTGGTATAGACAATGGTATGAGCAATTAATTTTAGATCAGGGGGCTCTTTAATCAGTTGAGCTGATTAAGCATTTCATATCTTCATGCCCAATTATCTTAAAAACAAAGCTCATACTTATTCTGATACTATGCATCCTACAGTTGCAAGTAAACCAGTTATAGTTTAGTGTTTGGGTTGGGAAAGGATAAAAAAGGGTTTAGGAATAAGATGATGATTATTAAGATTAATAAGGGGCCTTATACTGTGGTCAATGTGTATTGAGTCACCAAGGGGGTAGCAATTTTGGCAGTGATCTGGATAAGGTTCAAACATGTTCTGGATACGGTCATTGTTAGGATTGCCATTGTAATTGGATTTGCTCCTTATAAAAAGATAAGGATCTCACCAATTCAATGAAATCAAGAGGGGATATGGGGTTAGGTCTGTCATGGGGCAGCTTACTGAGCACACCCAATGTATTGTGAGATACAGTGATAACTGTGATGTCTATTTTGGTTGTAAACCTACTAAATAGTTAGGCTAAGAATGTGATTTATGTTGGGAATTGCGCCATTAATGCTATTTTGATATGGCCTTCAAATAATGATATGTGCAAAGATTTTGTTGGTTTTGCTTTCAACTTTGGATATTCCTTGCCTCCCATAAATGGGGAAACATTAATGTCCACCTATTTCAGATTGCCATACCAGCCCTCAACTGATCCTGGTATGATTTCAACCCAACATGACCTCCTCTGTCACTCTGTCTACCTAATGAATGATCACTGACCCTTGTCTACTATTTAAGTAGAATCATTTCTCCTAATAAAGACAAGTTTATCCACATTTGTGTTGGCTTTAGTATTCTTCAAGCTTTTTTCTTTAACTTTTGCTAAAAGGAATTTTTCATCTTGTATTCCAGGAAATTAAGGTACATGCCCTTAATTTTGCCCTGAAGGCTAGCTTCAAACTTAAAATCTTTTGTTATAAAGATTTCTTGCTGTGTCCTCCTGAATGTTGTCCCCAGGAGCTGAACATGACAATGTAGAACTTATCATGCACTTTAAGCCTTTCTATCAATAAAGTAATTTTATATGTTGAAATAGAATGACTTTACCTTTGGAGTGTCTAACTGAACTCCCTAAGAAAATTGCCTGGACTGGGTTGGCTTAATCTCTTAGTTCTTAGGGAGATGAGAGCCTTCTCCAGAGAAGGTTGATTTGATAAAGCTGAAAAAAAGGTTGAATTTTTATCAAAATATTACATGTTAGCTATTAAGCCCTCTAAATTATTTTCACTTGAGGGTTGAAAATCTCAAGCCTGTAGGGTTGA